>VZUI01081107.1:0-73548 GCA_013401135.1 Cettia cetti | reverse complement strand
AAGGGAAGGGAAGGGAAGGGAAGGGAAGGGAAGGGAAGGGAAGGGAAGGGAAGGGAAGGGAAGGGAAGGGAAGGGAAAAAAAACCCCTAAACCCCACCTCCACAAACCAAATCAAACTGAAAAAAAAAAAAATAGAAAAAAACCACCAAAAAACCAACCAACCAACCAACAACAACAAAACAACAAAAACGAAAGCAGAGCTTTGCAGGATGTTTGGCATACAAAAAAAAAAAAAAAAAAAAAAAAAAAAAAAAAAAAAAAAAAAAAAGCAGCCACAAAGTACTAGCGTGAACTTACCTCTGATTCTAGTGAGACCCTTGGACCTGAGCTTCAGCACAGGCTGGAAGAGGTGAAAGGTCCCTCCCTGGCCACCACAGTGGATTCAGACAGTAAAAGTGTGATAGGCAGTCTGCTGAGATCTCCCAGGCATGGGAACAGGTAAGGGATGAGACCAAGGGCCTTGCTTAGGGCTTCCTTCAGAGGTGTCAGTGCTGTGCAGCCTTCTGCAACAGGACATGGAAGCAATGTGGAACCTGGGGCTAAGGGACTGGGTTTGGCTTGAGAAACCAGGGTCAGGCAGAGGTTTGGGAGAGGACAGCAGTGCTGCTGTGGCTCCACAGAGCTGCTGACACACTTGTGACTAGTGTGGTGCTGGTTATGCCAGGAGAGCTGTGCTGCCTCCCTAAGCCACTGCCTGGGACTTAAGATCCCGGTACTGAGGACCTCAGAGAGTTGTTAATCCTGTGTAGGGACCTCTTGACCTAAGTCCAAAACCATGACTTTTCTTTCTGGCATCTGACAGGTCCTGAGGCACCTAAAACTCTGCACTGGCCTGATGAAGAGCACCTCAGCTCCATTTGGCAGCCTACAAGAACTTGGCATTTTTCCTAGGCTGGATGTTGTTCCAGCCATGTGGCCCAGGGGCTTGAGGCAGTGCTGACTGCACCTGTCGTGCTCTACAGGAGTCTGGCCAGGGGAGGGTTGCAGTCATGCTCTGATAACCAGTTAATTGTTGTATGTTAATTAGTCATTTCAGGGACTGTAACGATAGATGTCAGAGCAAAAATGAGACCCTCAAAGTCCTCTCTGGGCAGATGATTGAGGATGAGAGCACTCCTGCTTGCTCTCTTCCTGTGGTCCAAATGATCTTTCACAACTCCTTGCCAAGTGGAGCTGTTTCAGCAAGAGGGGTTGATATTACTTCTCTTTCCGCTCTGGAAATGCTGTGGAATGAGCCCTTGCAGGCAGCTGAGCCAGAAAAGTTTGGGGAGATATTATCTTTGATCTATCTATTGACCACCTTCACGAAAAACACCTTCTCAGGCTTTTTTCCCCAAGTGAAAAGCTGGGTTTTCCTCAAGTTTTGAAACAATGCACACACATGAAATATGGGGAAACAATTCTTAAGGTAACATTTCACAGCCAGGTTTTCCTTATTGGCCCTTTCAGCAGCCCTTGGCACAGGAAAGGGTGCTGGTAAGGTGCATGGGATGCCAATGTGGGGAGAAGAATGGGGTTAAAAAAATTGCTGATCTAATTTTAAAATAATATACAAGGAAAAGAAGCTGAGAAAAACAGACACTCAAGTGATTGCTTCTCCAGTAGAGGCTAGCTGTTTTCTACTCTAGCCAGAAAGGATGCCCATTTTATCTCATATCTTAACTTACGGAAGCACTAACAATGCAAAATTATTTAATAAAATACATAACTAGGAGGCATTTTGGGACTCACCCATAAGAAATCCAGTGGAGATTTGAGTGCTTCAAAAGTAAAGTTCACAAAATAAAAATCACCATAATTCAAAAATACCATTTTCACACTCTGCCTTTGTTCAGAGTACAGGGAGAAGAGGGAAAGGCTGCTAGGCTTGGGGCAGGGTGAGGGGCACAGTCAGCCCTGCTCTGACAACACCTGGACCAGCACGTGCCAGTGCTGTAGCTCTGCCTTGGCTGTGTTTGTTTTGCTAGAATGGATGCAACCTGATTGTTCATGGATGGTTCAGCACAGGACAAAAAGACAGCTGGGGGAAGAAGCCACAGATTTCCATCTGAGCATTTCTCTCTGCAAGAAGCCAGAGTGTCTCTGAATTGATCTGCACTGGATGTGCAGAGTTAGGCCTTCAGGGGATCAGGGCATTCCAAAACCACAGGGACAACAAACTGGTCATGAAGAATGTCCCAGCTCTTTGACCACATCCAGCATATGTAATTAGATGGGAAACTCAGCATCTTGGCATTAATTTCTGGATGATTCCTTGCAACTATTTCTCCTCTCAGTATCAAACTCTAAGCAAGTGCATAATCAAAACAGCAGATAAGACTGATCTCAAAATATGCTTCTTTCCCCTACAAAGGAAAGGTGAGTGCCATTTCAGCTGTGTGATAATCATAGAATAGTTTGGGGTGGAAGGAACCTGTAAGATCATCTTGTCCAACCCTTCTGCAAGGAGCAGAGACATCTTCAACTAGATCAGGGTGCTCAGAGCCACTGACCAATCTGACCTTGAATATTTCCAGGGATGGGGCATCTACTGCCTCTCAGGGCAACCTGTAGCAGTGTTTAACCACCCCCATGGTAAAAACCCCTTCTTTCTCAGATCTAATCTAAATCAACCTTATTTTAGTTTAAAACCATTGTCCCTTGTCCTAACAAAACAGAATGCTTCAAAATAACCTAGCAAGTAGTCAGCAATATATTTAATTGTAGTGATGACTTTGTAATACTAGACATCCTTGTAAGATGAGTTTGTAGTAAAAGTGAATACATCACAGCGCAGGTGTCCATCAATTTGATGGTACAGCACAGACCAACCACACAAAGAGAGGTGGCCAAAGCTCATGAGGCTGTGTAAAATCTGGAGGTGATCTGCCCTTGGACTGCTCTGGGAAAGGTGGATCTTGACAGGAATACCATGTGCTGGATGTCTCAGGACAAAACGTCAGGAGGTGTTTGGAGAGCACAGTGGAAGGGGTATATGGGACACTTTTGTCACCAGCATGACTGTAGTGTGAGGTGCAGGCACTGGCAGGCAGCCAAGGAGAGGCACCTGTTGTAGAGAGAGCCATGAGCAAGCATCACTCTCAGCTGGTTGAGAAGAGGAATCCATAAATAGAATTCTTTCTGCTTTGGATGAATGGAGCAAGGGAGGTTTTCTGGGCTCACATGTTTATGTTTTACTTCAGTGCTGCCTCAAACATATCAAGACTCTCAGAATCCTCTCTGGAGTATGAAAAAGAACTTCCTGTCACTTCTTGTTTTCTCATGCAACAAGGAATAAAAAAAGGTGAGGAAGAGGAAACAGACAAGCATTGGGCACTTATGTTTTCTGGTAATCCTGGAATGTGTTTCTGTCTTCTTACTGCTTACTTCAAGACTTTTATATGTGCCAGCCAAAAAGGGTGACAACATGGTTGACTTCTCACAAAGCTTACTCTTGGGTGGGAGATTTTCTTTGGAATATCACATTAGTGGCAGTAGAAGAAGCAGTGGAGCATGATCGGGGTGGGACTGTTGACCTGAAGAAATGTATATTAGTGGAATGATACATTGCTTTCAAGAAATAGGATACAAACCATCAAGAAAGCCAAAAAAATGCTTCATTTCATAACTGCTCTATGAGAGTTCTAGCATCTGGTAGGTCGTGCTATATGTACCAAATACTTAAGAAACACAAAAAAAGAAGAAAGTAAACCAAATTTTACTGAAACATAAAAATGTTAAAATTCAGGGTCACATCAGCAACAATATGGGAGATTGACTGGAGTGATTTTGAAAGACTTTGCCGTGTCTACTGTTTTTTATTCTGCAAAAGAACTGAAACCACTGATTTTATGAAAAGAGCACGTAGAGCAGCAGCCCAGGGACTGGGGAGGAAATTGTCCCCTGGGTAATATGGTGCCATGGAAATGCAATCTGATGGCCAAAGTCACCAGATGGTGCTATTGTGCACACTATTTTTGTGCGTGTGTGACCATCCTCTGTGCTTTGAAGGGACCTTGAGGGGTTTCTCTGTAGGATGAGACCTCTGGGGTGATTTGCTCTCTCCTGGTCCAATGCAGACCTTGAGGCTGAGCACTCCTAGGCAGATCACTGCCTTGTTGGCCCCAACTCCCAAATGGGGACAGCCTCCATGCCATTTCACCCTTCACCATTTGAAGTTAAAGAATAAATGAAACATACTATACACAGAAAACCCCTCATTCTGAATCATTGATTTCTTCCCTATGGGAAATCCAATCTCCACTCAAGACGATGCAAAAAAAGCCCTGGAACTTCCATCATGCCCAAGGAGGAAAGGAGTATATCTTGCTCGGTGATCAACAAAAGTGTTTTCTGAAATATGCCACAGCAAAATTACCCTGCAGCTCTGCAGCACAAAATTCCCATCCTTTAGGCTACAATCCCACAGAACTGAAGGGCACTGCACTGCTCTGTGCTCCAGGAGAGTGCTTTTTCCTGGAAAGGCTCTGCTTTCTCTTCTGAGTGGACCCTGTAGACCAACTCCCAGCAGCAGGATCATGGCCAGAGCAGCTCTGCAGCACCAAAGCATGGTGAGCAGAATATGTCCCAGGTTCAGAAATACCTGTCTCAGTTCCTGTCACCATCAGAGTACTACATGCAATATTACATATCTACATAATACTAGCTATTTAACAGTAATAGATTACATGCATAGAGGCATATATTAATAAATTGCATATTTAAATATAAATAAAATAAATAATAACAGCAACAACAACAACAATTATATATATAATATGCAGTATACCTTTATAATAGGACCTAATCCCTGTAAAGCACCTCCCTAACATTATCTCTGCGGGACCTTTTTCCCAGAGGGAGCACACAGCATGTTCAGCCATGCTTGCTGAACCTGGGGCAGATGTGGGAATCACCTACTTTGTCTCTCCTTGCCTGGAGTCTTGGTCTGCACTACCACTGTCTCTGTGGTGCTGATAACCAAAGTAGGTAACTGCACAGGAGGAGGACATGGACCTACCCCAGATGATTCTTTGCAGAGTTCTGTGTTTGAGTACTCATTACACACCACAGGACAAATGAAAGGCAGGGAATGGTGGCCAAGCTTAGACCTGATTTCAGGATCTTGAAGTGGTAGGGGTCCAGACTGAGGTAAGGGATGTACCTAGAAGATTGGAATATCCATATTTAACTGGGCATGTATAAGTCATTATGGGGACGGTTGTCTCACTACTCCTTATGGAAAATGTGGGAAAAATGTAGCGGGGAACAAAGATTTGTGTTGGTGCTCCAACCTTGGCCGCTGAGGGGATCTCTAAAGGGAAGGTCAGTCCAGAAAACACCACTGCAAGCATCAGGGATCTGGGTAAGGCACAAGATCATGTGATGGCCCTGGTGAGACTTCACCTGGAGTGATGTGTTCAGTTCTGGGCCCCTCAATTCAGCAAGGACATTGAGATGCTGGAGCATGTCCAGAGGAGGGCAATGGAGCTGGTGAAGGGTGTGGAGCACAAGTCCTGTGAGGAGTGGCTGAGGGAGATGGGGTGATTTAGCCTAAAAGGAGACTCGGGGGGATCTTATCACACTCTACAAGTACTTGAAATAAGATTGTAGTGAGGTGGGCGTCAGCCTCTTCTCTCAGGTAAAAAGTGACAGGATTAGAGGAAATGCCTAAAGTTGCAACAGAGGAGGTTTAGACTGGATGTTAGGAAAGGGTTGTAAAGCACTGGAACAGACTGCCCATAGAAGTGATGTAGTCATCATCCCCAGAAGTATTCAAAAAACGTGACTATGGCACTTGAGACATGGTTTAATGATGAACATGGTGGTGGTTAATAGCTGGACTAAATGACTTTTAAAGGTCTTTCCCTACCATTATTCTATGATTCTGTGATTCTGAGTTCAAAGTTATGCATTACAATTATTTTGCTTTAACCCCCTTCTGTAAGTTGCTTAGTGAGCCTGTTTTCTCCAATGACTGTTCTCTAATTCTTTTTCAAAATGCTTAAGCAGATTCTAAACAGTATTCATACTAAAAAGTGTGACCCTGACATCCTGAGTAACATGGGAAAGGTATAAATGGGCATTTTAAAACTGCAATTGCAAGACATATCAGAAGTATGGCTGAGAGGACTAAACTCACTCTGATTGAAGTCCTGCTGCTGCAGGTGTCCTCTGGGCTGAGGATCTATCTGTGCTCAGTGTCTGGAGCAGGGATGAAAGCTGCTGCCTGGTCTCTACCCCCAGAGAATGACCTGCTCTAGCAGGTGGTAGTAGGGGGTTTGTAAGATGCCCACACCACTGGTCTCCCCCCAGAACTGCCCCAGGGCCACACCAGTAGCCTGTTGTCTCTGCTGCTTGAGCAGGAGTGCTCTCTCCAGTGGGTACCATGAGCAAGGGAGTCCATCCCCAAACATGGAAGATAAATCCCTTTTGTCCCAAAGCACCCCACCGCTGGCTGAGTTCTATTCCTCAGTGATTAAAACCAGAGCACAATATTTTTGACTCAGAAATAGAGGGAGGACAGCAGCCCCCTCTGAGTGGGTGCCTTTTGCCTTGCTTGCACCCGACCAGGCCCTTAGCTGAAGAGATCCAGCAGCAAAGCTGCCCATGGGGGAGAAGCAGCACTGGCCTGCAAGAGCCCCCACGCAGGGACAGGGATGGGGCTGGGATTGGGGTGCTCCCCTGCGTGAGTACAGCTGCTGGAAGGGGATGAAGCAGCATCCGAATGCTTTTAGCAACAGACACAGGACTTGAATCAATAATACAAGAAAGCCTGTGGTCGGCGGCATTTCTGGCCACAGCAGATGGACCACCATTCAAGGAAGGGTTTGAGGCTTCCTCTGCCTGAGGGGATTTTAAACCACATTCCCACATTTCAGGCGAGTACCCTCATCTCTCTCTGGCCTGTAGGTCTGTGTAGAAACTGCAGCATTGCACAGCCAGGAATCACAGGGCTGGGAGGAAACTGAGCAAAAAGCATGACTTTTGTGGGGCAGCTGTCTGGGCAGGGCCGCTCTGGTGTCTACACCCAAGAGCAATCCTGTCCATGGAGATACTCATACCTCAGCTGGTTATGACCCTGTACTACCTGATCTAACTTGAGGTTGTATTTCACTTTGAAGTTTACCCTGCTCTGAACGGGGGATGGACTAGGTGACCTCCAGAGGTATCTTCAAAGCTAAATTATTCTGTGATTCTATGTCTAGCACTGTTTTTTATCCAGCTACTGTTTCATGTAAAATCCCTCACTGAAGTCCCCTAGCCATTAGGTACAAGCATGTTGCTTCTTGCCTGTTCTACCTCTGCCTCCGTAAATCTAAGGAAGCTCAGCTGTGGAGGTAGAGAGTCTTCAGTAGGTTTTTATAGAATGCACAAAGATTAAAAGCTACTGCAGTTGCCAGTAAAGGCAAGACTCTCAGGGTCACTCTTACTTAAGTAAAATCTCCACAAATTTGATCAAAGAACTAAATTATATATTTTAATGATTTGTATAACAGAGGGTTACTTCGTTCTGTATAAAGTTTTGCATAGAAATCCACTTTTCTGCTGGTACCTTTGAACAAATAGAAATAACCCCAGTATATTTGAGATAATATAAAAGTTCATTTAATCGCAACAGAAGATAGATTGATGTATTTGTTGGGCATGAACACAGGCAGATAAAAGGAACCATTATGTTAAATGAAGCCTGAAAAATAAATACATTTATTGTACCTTTTAGCATCAAACAAATAAATAAATATTTAAATACTGATTTAAACTTTTTTTTTTTAACCATTATGTTTAGATACAGAGAATTACAGTCAGTACTGATTGTATAATAAAAGATAGAAAATATATACATTAACTTAGACACTGGAAAACAAAAATGTTGATTTTTAACATTTTTTGGGTGAGAAGGGTTAAACATTAAAAAAAAATAAATTCAAAAGCATGTCCTGTTTTCAAGCTGTATTTATTTGCCATGAAGTAACAAGTTCCACAGTGTGGTGTGTTCTACAGCAGATGAAAATATTTAGTGTGTTAAATTTATGGCCAAGGGCAAAGAGCTGAACTTGGGAACCTATTTAAAGTGTAGTGGAAGTCTGTAAAGATAACGATGGGGAGTTGAAAGCAGTGAAGACTCAGACAGTAATATCTCAATAACAAAGAGCTAATACTTTGCTGCAGAGGCTTTCTCAGCAACAGTTGGTCCATTTTTGTCATTATGTCTAATCAAGTCCAGTCTTGCCTCGGCCTCCCCAGCCAGCAGACATCCAGCACTTAAATATAACCGTATGTGTCCAGTGTGATTACAAGCGTCGTAACGCGCTCCTGGCTCTGTCCTCCCACCTCCAGCTGGCCCCAGACACCAGGGTGTCACATTCCAGGCTTCATCCTCTGAATGGCATGTGATGTTGGAGGGCTCAGGGGAGGGCTGTGGGGTGGCTGTCACCCATGGGCACAGGCATGGCCTCACTGAGTCCAGCCATAGCCTCAGACACCCACGATGGGAAACATCACCAATCCTGCCAAAAGAGCACCCAGAGTCAGTACAGCAAATGCACATGTATTTTTTCAGACGATCACAGACTTCCCTTCCCTGGCACTGACCCTGACCTCACTTGAGGCCACGCAGGTAAATCCCCACCCCTGCCAGGCAGAGGACCGTATTTGCCTCCTTGTGCAAGTGGAGACAGGAGGCAAGAGCCAAAGGCAGGAGCTGTCTGAAGTGCTTTCTGCAATTACACTGGCAAATTCTTTAGTGTGAGTCAGTAGTAAAAAATTAAGAAAGTGCCAAGGAACAAAATTACATATGAAAAAAATTCACAAGGTAAACAACTTGGGTCATAATTTGCTTAGGTTCTAATGTTGTCTACATGGCTTAATGCTCTTGAAAGGATTCCTACTCTGAGCTGATATTTAGAATAAAGACATTTAATTACCCATATTGTTTATTAATTATGTACAGGCACTGGAATCCCATTTGTGGCTTTGGATACATTTTTAAACAAGTTTTAGGGAACAACATCCACTACCCTGGGGGCAGCAGAGGACAACAAGCCTTTCCACAGCTGGGGTAGGATATAGGGTTGTATTCATCCTCCTGAGTTTTACCAAAGTCCTTATCCCTGTGACTTTTCCAAAAAGTGTTGAACAGCCTGCGGGAGTGATGGGGTGTCCAGCACAGGTGACAGGGGGATACATGACCTGGGACTAATAATCACCTTAAGGCCACTTCTCTGAGCCCAGCTCCAGCTGGAATGAGGAAGGCTCTGAACCTCTCAGGAAAAAAAGCTCTCCATATAGTGAGTTGTATATTCAGTGAGGGCACAAAGGCCTTGAGAAAATGGTCCTGCTGAATGTTTTTATGATTATAGTTTCCCTCTTGGTTCAATGGTCTCTAGTAATGCTGGAGGGAACAGAGATGGGCAGAGAGCTCTGCTGTTTCCACTGTTTCTCCCATTTGTACCAAAAGCCTGGAGAAGCAGGAACAGCTCTGCTGTAGAGGCCGGAGGGCTTGCTCTGGTGTTGTCTGGGAAGTAATATGCACCTATATGACAAACAAATCAAGATGTGATTTTAGTGCGGGAGCAGCAGGCATGAGCAGCCCACCAGCAAACAGGAAGGAAAGGTAATCCACCTCCCCTTTCTACTGCTGCTTCCAGTGCCACGCTGCAGACAGGCAGGCAGGGGAGAGACATGTTGGGAAGAAAGCGCAGTGGGTTGCTCCATGCTCCTCTCCTAGAAAGGAAGCTGAGTTGCTAATATTATCTATATTTATTATATTTATGTGGTGCTGAGCTCATCTTTGAGACATCTGGGCCCAAGAACAGTAATTAAAATGAACAACTGTTGACAGCATTTGTCACAAATTGAACAACTGGCATAAATCAAACTGCCTGGAGTCTCAGCCATCTCTCCCAAGGAGTGAATAAATACCATCTAGCCAAATTAAGAAAGCTCTGAGGAGTGCAAATGTTTGTGGCACGGAGTCAAAAACATGCCAGTGTCGAGTTCTGTTTTGGTTCTAGAGGAGCAAATCCCCCAGTCCAGGTGCCCTCCTTGAGGGATGCCTGTCTGCCCCCCACCCACCCACACCCTCACTATGCCTCTGATTCCAGCTATGGCACAAACAGAGCAGGTTTTCTGGCAACAGGAAAGGTTAAAAGCAGCAGCAAGTTCTGTCTGAGGGTGGATTTTGCATTGTGTACAAATACCACTGGCTTTGCTGCTTACTGAAGTTTGCAGCTAATTAAAGCACAAACCAAACCAAAATCCCACCCAAACTCCTTTGAAATCCATGACATGCAATACATAGGACATATTTTATAAGCACTCAAGAGCAGCCAAGTTCATTAGGCAAAGATCCATCTAACTTAATATCCCAAAGCAACAGTTCAGGGGACAGCATAAATATGGGTAAGCAGACATAATGCCATCTTCCAAGCCCTTTCCTAACCTCTGACCATTTGCAGCTGAAAGACATTTAAACGACAAGGCTTGGGAAAACAAAATCTAGCTTAAAAAAAAACTTCAAGCATAAAATAATTATGGATCAAGTCCTTGGAACATACAAGCCCAAATAGCACTTTTATTTCTTCCTTAGAAAGCTGGTAGATCTTCTCTACTTAGACCAGGGGCCAATTTAACACCAAAGTCCATTTATAATTAGAGTTGCTCTTCTGCTCCCTTTGAAAGGCTGGACCCAAGGGTCGATCCTACCCATCACCTTCTCTTTGCTTCCCACAACCGAAAACAGAGGCACTTTTCTGAAAGGAGTAACCAGAATTGCCCCTTCTGTAGCCTATTGGGCCACCAAAACATCAGGGCCAAATAAAAACAGGCAAAACCACAGAGACACCCCCAATCTCCCCCTCGGGGCTGCCCTGCCCCAGGGCCCTGCATGACCCCGGGCCAGCTGGACAAAGCGGGCTGCAACACGTCCCTAACCCCGGCGAAGGAGGTGGGCCAGCAATGCGGAGTAGTATTTCAGGAAGCTCCCTGGCTGGGGCAGCACTTGCTCACAGGGCGGGTGCTCGAGTTTTGCGTTCATGTGGCTGCAAATAGGTGCAGGAGTTCATGCCTCCTCACATAGCTCCAGGAGTGGGCTCAGACCGGCCAGGAGCGGCATGTAGGACATCTGGCAACAACTAGGGAAGAGGCATAGCAGCAGATCAGGCTTTGCTGCCCAGGTCTGCATGCCCCATTCTCCTCCACAATTCGGAGGCTTACAAGAAGTCCCGTGGGTGTCTGTTTTGTGGCTGCTGAAGGTGTACCACCATGTGCCCAAGCCACCATTGCCCCCTTTCCACTCCCTGCCCTGACACCCTTCCCAGTGCTGCTGTTTGAGGAAGCACAGATCAGCGGTTTCTCTAAGCTCCAGCAATTCCTTGCACGTTCAGTGTCCCATCTGCCCTAGCAGACAGCTCTAGGCTGGCTAGATCTTCAGCCCTTGTTCTTAAAGGTTGACTCAGTTGTTTTGCAAGGGTACTGAAAGGTGTGAGGGACCTCTATTGCCAGTATTTGTTCTCTTTTTCCCACTCAGCAGTGCTCATCTTCACTTCTGCAGACCTGAAATAGCTCCCTGCATCTAGATTCAGAAAAAAACTTTTCTGTTCTTTTCTCAAAGTGTATATAGGAGCAAAGGCTGTGTGCATGCAACCTTTCAAATAACATTTGCATCTTTCTTCTTACCCTTATTTATTATGTGTTTGGCACCAGCTGTGGCTTGAAGCATTGTTATACCAAGCACCATGCAAACACAGAGCAGAAAAGCTGCTGGTGACTAGAAGAGTTTGCAATCTTAATTGCATAAATCAGTGCTGTGATTATACTTAGAAAAAACTTGCTAATTCATGCTGGCATACTCCCAGCTGGAAAAAGAGGAATGGGTAAGTTCTGCTTATTTTCTCAAT
The DNA here is from genome assembly GCA_013401135.1 of Cettia cetti. Taxonomy (NCBI): domain Eukaryota; kingdom Metazoa; phylum Chordata; class Aves; order Passeriformes; family Sylviidae; genus Cettia; species Cettia cetti. The sequence continues at coordinate 61,669 of VZUI01081107.1, read as the reverse complement.
CAGAGCCTCACGCACTGTGCTTCCAGCATCTCTGCTCTTTCCAGTGGTGACCCCTTCAGGTTCACCTCAGCCCTCCAGACTGTCCTGCTCCAGTGTCATACAGTCATAACAGTGCTGTTCTAGAATAGAGAAAGCCTGTGATCACAGGAGGGATGGTTTGGGTTTGGCTCTCTGTCTTCAGGATTCAGTCTTATTAATGAAATTCTGGTAAAAATAATACACTTGCTCTATTTGGAGTGTGAGATATGTGTCTTGAAAGGCAGTAATCGTGGCAGAGTTTTACTTTTGGCAAGCTAAAGTAAACAACAGACTGTCTAAATGGATATGATGTCCAAGTACTTTCTCATCACAGGGGCTGAGATGCTGGCTCTGCTTGCTTTGTTTGCACTAGCCAGTATAAAACAATCTGCATACCATAATCTGAAAGGAAAGGTCAGCCCAAAGGTCACATGTTTTAAGGGTGTTACTTCAAAGACATTTATCTCCTTTACAACACCATTAAGTCCCTGGTAATGGTCTATTGTCTTTCATCATCTCAACCTCTTCACCTGCGTGTTTATGTTTGGCCAAGCCTCCCGATGCAGGCACGGGGGAAGCAGGTGCTTGGTGGCTCCTGCTTGACGGATCACACTCCGTGTTATTTGAGAAAGCAGCAGGCTGTTATAAGACTATCAAGCCATAACCACAGTCATCCTCTTTCCCCTTCCTGCAGAAACCAGTAGTTAAATCCTGCACCTTTCAGCTGTTGTTTCTGATCCAGCCCTTCTTGTCCTTTTCAGTTGCACTGTTCAGGTGGAGATCTCCACCAAGGTGGCTCCTCTGAGATGACTGGTGCTGAGAAGACCAGTCCCTGCTGTTTTCCTGCCACGCTGCTCTCACCCCACTGCTGCCAGAGGATGAGTTTGCTTGTTATACCAGGGAAGTGCAATGACCTCTCTTCTCTCCATCCTTATTTTATATTACATGGCTTGGATGCCAATGCCATCACCACCGTTAGTTTACAACCCTTGGGGCAAGATGTCATCTCCTTGTTGCAGTAATTCAGATACTGTCCCACTGACTTCAGTGGGTATCACTAGAGCAAAATTCATCAGCTGAATATCCCAAACAAACTCTTTCCTAAAGACCTTGATGGTGTATCCCAGGGTTATTTTCACAGACAAAAATGCCCGGCTCCCATGGGCACCTCGTTGGGGTTTCTAGAGCACCTGAAGCACAAAGTCAGAGAGTGCTGTGATTAAGTTTCCTTAGACTGAAAAATTCAAATATTTCTTCTGTTTTCTTTTTTTTGCTAAGGTGCACCGTACCTAGATACACATAGCTTGGTCATGCCCAAAGGGCAAGGTTGAATCTCTTTACACCCATAGCATTCTCTAAGTGTTCCATAATTTTTGCAGTTTCAGTGAGATGAGACCAGGCTCTCCACTGTACTGAGGTGCTGTGACTGAGAGAAGAAAATCTTTTTCATCCTCAGCTATTTTCCTTCTAATTTGCAGCATCTCTCCTGCTGTCAAGAGAGAGGACAGGGGTTTGGTGTGGAGAGGTAGGGGCTGGGTGGGGTGTGGTGAGTGTGGGATCATGCTGCTGGAGGAGGCAACTGCTGAGCCCCTGGATGGGGAGGAGGAAGTTATGCTCTAGGTCTTGGCTGAAGACTGATGGATGCAGCACAAGGAGTCACTCAGGAGCACTCACACAAGAGCATGGCCAGGTGTCTGCTTCATGCAGAGTCTAGGACTCCTCCTACAATCTTAAGGCATTGTAGTTATTGTAAGGTATTGTCAGGTATTCCAATTATTATATAGTTCATCACAAATTCTCTTAAGATGTTACTTGTTCTCTTTCCATCAGGCAGTAGTAGGGGACGTTTTTCAGGCTTTCCTAGGGAAAGCTGGTAAGTGCAATTTCCACTTAGAAGTTTCCCATATAAGTTCATCTTCCACACACATAACTGAACCTAAATATTTGGGCTGAAATTCTCATGCCATGTTGAATTAGCTGGGCAAATAATCAAATTAAGCAGTCTGGGAATTTCTATCAATAAGAGAGTAAGAAAGAAACTTTTGTGGTGAATTCTAGCACTGTTGCATTTGGCCCTTGTGTCTTAAAATTACTTATGGGCTCAGAATATGCCTTTTCCTGTTCCCATGTAAAGGTGGTTAATTTGATGAAGCTGTGAAAAAAAATCAGTCTGCCACATCTGTGTATGTTTTGCCTAGAGTTTGGTAGTTCTTATCCCAAATATTCTGCCTGCCCTGAGCATAGCCCAGCTCAAGCAGGGAGGGACTGAGCAGGGCTTTTCCTGAGATATCTTCCTCCAGTCCTGGTGCCCCAGGCACAGCCTGGAAAGCAGAGAGTATCTCTCTTGTGCTCCCAGTACCTCCCACTAAGGTGCAATACAGGAAGAGAGGAATGTAAAGGTTTTGGAGAGTGGGAAAGAGCAGCTGGACGGAATTAATCCTGTGCATGGCAGTGAAGCAGAGGCTGGAGCAGACCCAGGCTGAGGAGACAGGATGGATGATGGTAAAATGCCTTCTATGCACTAGAGAACCTCTTTCTGTAGACCTCTGGCTTTTTCTTTTGCATACTCTCCTACTGGCAAATTAAATCTTTGGCAAAAAATGATGAAAAACCACAATTCTCAATAGAAATTTTTTGGGGGGTGGTCCTCTCCTCTCCTCTCCTCTCCTCTCCTCTCCTCTCCTCTCCTCTCCTTTTTCTTTGTTGTTGTTTTTGTTTGTTTCATATTTTTGTTCCAAACTGAGATGAATATCTGAAATACTGTGTTTGTTTTTTTTTTTTTCTTATACTGGGCAAAATTGTTAAATTTGTTTTTTCTACTGTGGTGTCCTTAATTCCAGCATTTCTTAACCTTTAACTTATTGGCTGTGCAACATTATGCTCCTTTTATGTATAGTTATTATGTATACAATGTATGACACACAATTATTTATACAATGTATGAAATGTCTTAGGAAGATGATGCATGAGAAACACACCCGTGCATGTTTTCCTGTATCTCTGTATATTGCACAGCCATAGAATTTCAGTTTTCATCTCTTGCAGAGGTGAAAAAATATATTATTTAATAGGAACTCTGTTATTCACTGCAAATATATAACCCTAAACTTTTTGGGGTCTAATTACTGCAAATGTTATATATATTTTTTTCTAAATTCTACACAACCAGATCCATATTCATATACAAATATATAGTTATTAGAAATTTCAGAGGAATTTTTTAATTCTGATCTCTCTTTTGCTAAAACTCTAATTTGACTGACCATATACTGCAGATTTATTTCTTTACTAATTGCATTGTCAGGCTCAGAATTTGGAATGGAATTTTCCTATTTGAGCTCTTGTGGTCACACGCTCCTGTTTGCAGGCAGAGGCTATAAGAAACAGCCTGTTCTTCATCTTTTTAAGGCAGCTTGCTTTTTAGTGAGAACAGTGCAGAAATGTTTGCATTTGATAGCTGGAAATGATGCTCTTTCTCTTAATTCCTCTGCTGACTTTGCTGAACAACTAAGGATATCCAGGTTCTCAGCTGGCAGAAGATGGAAAAATGCCAAGAAATTCAAAGGAGTCACACTGAGCTTCACCAGCCAGGAACTTGCCCCATAATTTTTATTTTAGGCAAAAGAGGGAGAATAAACATTTCCATGGGCCTGGAAAGAACTCCTTTCTACGTGCTTATTACATGCTTCAAGTGGACATTTTTAGAAATTAGTAGTTGCTCAAAAATGAAAAACTGGCTGGGTGCATCTCTGCCAGCACACTCACCATTCTGGTAGAGTTTATAACTCACTACAGAGACTGAGAATTTAGTTCCACAAAAAGTGAGAAAAAAAATTGTCTAATGGGACAAGCTTCTTCTAGTTTTGCTTAATTTAGCTTCTTGTCCAGTACTGCTGCCCTCCCCAGCCTGTGCTTCTTCCATCCAGTTAATAAAGCCGATTGCAAAGCCTGATGTGACAGGCTTAGGGCAGGCATACTGGAAGTCAAATTAATGTGTTGTGTATTTTTTTGTTAAACCAAACTTCAAATGGATCCATCCTTGGCTGCAGCTGCCAAGGGCCTGTCATGCAAATGCCTGCTGCTGTGCTACCTGGGGCGAGTCCCAGTGCAAGCTCCATGCTGGAGCAACTCTTCTCCCTCCAAAAATTTTATTCTGACTCTCAGAACTAATACTGAGCCATAAGAGAAGTGAAAAATCTGCTGTTATATACTGCCAATGTTCACTGCAATTACCTGGGGTGGAACAGTGATAATGCAGTGTTTCTGGTGTTCCTCACAATGGGATTTGAAATAGCTTATATCTAAATAATTAAATTTTACCTCTGACATTGTGTTCTATCTTCAGTGGATTTTTTTTCACCAACAGGACTAAATTTACCAGTATAGTTCTACAATTCCTGCCACTTGGTTCCCACATTTCATATGACAAGCTATAGTGGAGGTGGACTATCTGTTTAAGATAATACCCCGTTTTTCTTTATGTCATGTGTGCAGGGTTTTGCAGACCTGCCTTTCTTTACGAGGCTGCTCCTCTTTGGGAGCTCTGAACAGTGAGCTATGTATATGGAGTTACAACACAGTGTGTAGTTTTTTAAAGTTTTTTCCTGCTTGCATCATAGATAATTTCTGACATGTCTATATTACCATCTGGTTTGATTTCAGTGAGTTATCAAGGCTGTGTTATGCATTAACAGTCTGAAAATCAGGCCCAGGTTTCATGCCAAGCCCATGTTACTGGCTCAGATTTACTTGGGGGAGAGTGGAAAAGAAGAAAGAGATAGAGGGTGCTTGCTTCATTGTCTGCTTGACTGTCTCCCTTCCTCAAGCACTGCCATGGTTTCCCTCTGGTTGACACCAGAGGTACATGGAGGAGTCATCTCCACAGCTTCTTCATCTCCCACCTAGGTCCTCTATCCCATTTTTGGGATCCTAAATCCTCATCTGCCTTTGAGGGAGTTTGGTGCCTATGACCCTGTACAGTGGTGTGTGTGAGGTGTATTTTAAATACTTTGAGAGATTAAAATAAACTGCCAGAAATTGGTCAATGGGTAAAAGAAGTGCCTAAACACAAAGGTAGGTGAAAACATTTTAATTTATTAATTTATAATGTTTATTAGGATTTACTTATTCTAATAAAAAGAATTTTCCTCTCCCTACATGATTATGATTCAGATAAAGAGTCTGTGCCTATACATGTGTGGCATGTGCTAACACGCTATCTGCTATGCCATATAGCATCAGATACAAACTTCTGCCTAGCTGGACATTGAATTCATGATTTAGAAGTTACTAACTCTAACTCTGGCATTTCAGAAGCCTGCCTAGGCACAGATATTTAAGTGGTCTTTTTTTTTTGTGAGACTTAGGGAGCTGTTGCTGGGCACCCACCCTGGAGGCCCCAAATCAACCTCTATTTATTTCTATCCCAGATCCGCAAGCATGGACAACACTGAGAGCCCTAACAGTCAGTCCCCAGATGGAAAAAAAGAAGGGAGGGAAGATTCTGTAAAATGAATAACCAGCTTGAGTTTTCATATTCTGTGTTTGTCTGGTGTGTAGGACATAGCATCAAGGAGGGAGCTGGAGATGTGTGTTGCCTGTGGTAGGGAAGACAAAAGTAGAAAGAGAGAGGGCAGTCCATGACATGGCTCATAATCATCTACCTCTCTCTCCTGAAATTCAGTGGAAATATTTTATAGTAGACCAGGTAAGGATGAGCTGTTTTGGTGTTTGGACACAAGATGTTTTTGAATGGAAGCTGCTTTTAGAGAAAATTATGATTTATTTGAAAGTAATGAGTGAAACGAAATGAGATGCCTTGAGACTTGCCAGTTCATGAGCAAGCAAAGCCTATGGTTCCTGTTGGACTTCTCTCCCAGGACTAGTAATACGAGAATACATTTTTATCCTTAGATTGAGAGACCTACATTCACAAAGAGCTTTAGACATCCCAGGAAATCAATGGGAATTAGATCCCCAGATGCCTCTGTGAATTTGGCATAATTAGTTCCAGGAAAACACTGCCCAGGCGCTTTTCCCCTGCTACATACATGACTGAAATGCAAGCAGGAATATTTTAGAACAACTGTAGAAATCACACGCTTTTAGATTTGGGTCAGTAAGCATTTCTTTCTAGTTTTGCTTAGGTGAGAAGAGATCAGAGATGGGGCAGGAATTTAGAGGACTCGGGGATTTTGAACACTTTTCAATTTACTGGGAAATCACAGGGAACAGAACAAATACAGACACAAGTCACAAATCAGCGGGTGACACAAGCCAAAAGTAGTTTTTAAAGAAAGGCAAACAGGCCTGGTTCTTAATGAGGCCACAGATGTTACTTGAGATTTTGCTCCAGTAACTATCAAGACCGCACTAGCATTACACACAGATGTTACGCCAAATGATCTTGGGAAGTGGGGGCGTGATGTCATTAGGGGGTTTCAAATCTGGAACACATAATCAACTTATCTTTGTTCTGAGAGCTCTCATTATAGCCCCCCGGGCTTGTTCACATGCCTATTTGCATAGAAAGTGCCCTGAGGAGAGATCCTGTTCCATGACACACATAACTATGGTGACAGTCCAACATACCTGTTGTTTGAGTTTCTCCTTATGAGTGGATATAACATATTTTGGAAAAGAATTATGGTTGGGTGGAAAGAGGATGAATGGTCTAACTCCCCATCCAGTTCTGAGAACATATTACTTCCAGAGGAAAGCCTGAGAGCATGTAGAGTTGAAGCTCTCTAGGGTAGTGTGATCATCCAGATATTTTCTGAGTAAATGACCAAGCAGAACTGTGTTGTATTCATAACAGTGAATATTAGTAATGAGTAGTAGAATGGTATTTTAAGGGGGTTTTCCTCTAATTAATATTGTAACATTTTACTTTGGCAATGATTTCTCTGTCTATACACTTTTGCCACTGTCTTGAACCTCTTATTTTGTCTAGCTGAAAAACCGCCTTAAGTGGCTCTTAAAATAGAAATTGGCTCAGATACTCATCACATTTCTGTTTTTGCTAGATGAATTTGAAAGTAATAGAAAAAAACCCCAGCCATCTCTATTATTGGATGTTTCTTCTGAAAATAAATCTCATGCTCAATACTCAGATGCTAAAAATAAGTTGCTGTGCTGAGCCAGCATGGCTACTGTCTCAGTTGATTCCCACTGAGCACATATTTAAGGGCCTTTTTGAATTAACACATTATAAGTCAGGCCTTGTAAGGAGCAGGAAGAATGGTGACAGTTCTAACAATTCTTCATCTTCAAAACAAAGTATATGGGACCATTGTCCAGTAGCAGACATGTAAAAACTTCACATTTCATCTAGAGAAATATATACCTGTAGAGTTTAGTGATGTGTTAGGGCTTTATAAATATGAGTAGCCTTCAATTATTTTCTCTCCTTTGTGTATAAATATCAAAAATTTTAAAAAGTTGATTTAATCTCTTAGCAGCTTCAAGGGCAAGAAATCTAATGAATGCCACAAACCCAATCTGGACAGCACACAAATGATAGGTTTGCTGTATGGGAGGGCAAAGCATTTTAGCTCATCTCCTTTGCTTCTTCCAAAAGCAGAAGTATTGTGTTGGGCCACCATAACTAGGTATGAAGGATAAAATAGTTTGCCTGTCCTTATCAACAGAAACTCTTAGCAGTATTGCTCAGAAAAGAACCTAGGCAGGCCAATATCTGCAAAATTCCTCTCAGAGTATAGGGAAGCAGTGCTTTATCTCCACAGGGAGCGAGTCTCTGGGCTGACAGTACTGCACAATGCTCTCCCAGACTGTATTAACTTACATCTCTGTGCCTTCAACCTCATCAAAGCAGGGCTTTTAAACAACTGGAGCTATGCTGTTGTGGGGAAGAGGGGCTGTAGAGAGGGCTGCAGCCAGACAGCACTAGCTCCCTGGACTGTAGAAGGCTGTCCTGCTCCAGCATCTCCAGCTACTTTCCACCAGGACAAAGGTGAGATATTCCTCTCTGTGATCACCTTCAACCCTCTTCCAGGGTAGCTGCTGCTCTTTGTGCTCTCCCTGGGCAGAGTCACTGAAGGCTTCTGAGAAAAAAAAAATAAAAAATTGTTTGGCTTACCCAAAGAGAGAGCTCTAGCTCTCCTCCTAAGGCTACTTGTAACCAGTACAGGTAGAAGTATCCTGCGTGGCTATGTGTCCTCAGGGAAGCCTGTGGTGGCAGGGCAAGCAACAGGGAAGCGTCTGGCAAGTTTGGCAAGATACAGCAGAGCCCTAGACCCTGACATGGCAGACTGAAGCTGGGTCAGACGAGACAAAGACAGCCATAATGGTCACTGGTGGGTTGTCTTTCTCCTTTAAGCAGATACGGGGCTGGGTGCCTGGGATGTTGTGGTGTGGATCTGGGTCCTGAGACAAGCACTGCAAAAACATGGTGGCAGCTTTTCCCCTTTGCAGTCATCCTTACCTGCCCCCATGGTAATCCAGCTCAAGATCAAGTCAAGTGGCCTTTTGGCACGGGGAGAGCTGTCCATGTTGGTACATGTGCCTAGCACTGGCAGTCAGTCCTTGCAGGATACCCTGTCAGGGCTGAGAGCAGCCCTCAACTGATTTATCTTCTACCTTCTGTATCAACAGGAGGGTGTTTCTATCACTGAGGAGAACAAAGGAAGGAAAATGTGGTGCATACAGCCTAAACAAAAAACTCACAGCCCTGCACTGGAATATTCTTGAAACTCTTTTGGGGACTGGGGTAAGAATTTTGAAACCCTCTTCTCTCCATTACCTATCACCAGCTGGTACCAAAGGGAAGATGGAAGGGCAACTTCGGTGGAATTACACTGGGATAAGACTGGGTGATTTCACTGCACAAGAATTACCAATGCATTGCATGAGATTGGAGGAGTTTCTCAGGGATAGGTTAATCCTAAGATAGTTCAAAAGGCATCCAAATTCAGAAAAGCTGAGAACAAACATAACTGAGAAACTATTCCGTGCTGGAACCCTCTATGGATGATGGCAATCAGGAAAATCATTATCAGAAGGTAGCTGTTTGGGCAAAAAATAATGTAACAAAGGGTCTGGTTTTGGTAGTTTTAGTTTCTTAACAAAATGTTCCCCTGCACTGCAAATACAAAGGGAAGGAGGAAGGGAAGTATCTGGCTATTTAAATGAAAAATTACTTTTCTCTGCAATCACCTTCTGTCAATAAAATGCTTATTTTCTGACATGTCAATTAGGTGATTCAAAAGCCAGATGACCACTGCCTTCCATTTAGTACTGCTCAGCTGGGTTAAATGTCTTAAGTGTTTACCCTTTATGACCAGTGGCATGTATCTGTTCTTAGTCAAACTGTGCTATGTGTGACATGTTTGCCTGTAGGTTTTTCTCTTGAGGTAAAGTCAACCATTATTATCAGATTCTAAGAAAAATGGTAGGTTAGGACAGTGGTTTCACTGACAGAAATGGGTACAGCTTGTTTTACAGTAATGTGTACGAGAAATATGAAGCAGATGAGAAGAATTCACGTAGAATTAACCAGCCTGCAATTTAAAGTGCTGCCATTAAATAGGATCATGTATCCATGCTTGATACTTCAAAAGAAATCTCTGCTGTGTAAGACCAGCTATTAGCAAGGAGCATTCTGTCCGGTATCTCAAACCAATTTTAAAAGATCTTATTACAGACACACACAGCCATGTGTAAAAGAAACTATTTACTTCAGTATCTTTAAGACTTGATTTAGTTCACACAAAAGTCTTGAGGATTTAAGAAGGAACTTTGAATGAGGAAAAAATACATAAACTCTGGGTCCTGGTAGAGTCCTAGGAAGAAAGATAGTGATAATGTTGATATAACCTTTTACTACAGCTTGTTCTGAACACACAATACTATCTGCTTGTGTAAAAGAACAGAGAAGTCAGAGTGAGAAAGATTCACATAATAGCATTAATTTGACTAATTTAAAATGGGTTAAATCTTTAGAAAGCTGTCTTCTGTCATTCACCATGGAATGCAGCCCAAGACTTTTGGTGGGAAAAGCTGAGACACTTCCTTTCTGACTTCTGACCAGAACTGAAAGGGAAATGCTCATTTGGCAGATAAAAATAAATAAGCTGAGAAAATAGAAGTAACTTTCCCAGACAAAAAATAATCAGAGAAAGGCCTTTGTGAGTAAGAGCAGGTCAGCAGGACTCACTTCACAGGCCCAGACAAGCCAGCAGGAAACCACCACCTCGGTAAAACATTCTTTGGGTCAGACCTTCTGAGCAGCACCATTCTCAGACCAGGGGTGGGGGGCTTCACATCCACACCCACCCTTTGGTGGGCCATACAAATCCAGCGAGTCTTTAGCAGTTTGGTCTGAACAGTGTCCCTGAAAAGCAAGAAGTATTTAGTGCTTGGACCTTCAGCCTGGCTCCCCAGAGGGTAAATGTCTCTGCCACTGCCAGCATGCCCCAAAGCCCCAAGGAAACCCGAGAGGTGAGTGCCAGTGTTGTGGCTTGAACACACTGCTGACCTCTCAGGGGATCAGCTGGGGACACTGCTGAGCAAAATGGGTAGCTCTGCAATTCATCCAGCATCTCAGGGAAATGTGTGAGTGTGACCAGTTTGTAGGGCTCAAGGTAACTCAGGCTGGAAGGGATCTCAGGAGATCTCTGGACTAACGTTTTGCTCAAAGAAGGGTAAACTCTGAGGTCAAGCCAGGTTTCTCAGGGCTTTATACAGTCTGAGGCAAAACTTCTAGGAACAGAAGCTGAACTGTTCTCACTCTGATGTTCTTTTCTCATCCCCAGCCTAATAATGCCATGCCAAATGGCACACAGATGATTGTGGCAGTCCAGAAGGGACATTTGAGGGAATGGGATGAAATTGGACTCTGCAGGTTCCCCTGCACTCTGCTACATGTCCCAGGGACCTGGTTTTTTCATTTCTCTAGGTAGTCACTCGCTGGGCCAAGCCGTGGTTCACCTTTGGACTGTGTCCTGTGTCCCTTAACAGCTGAAGCCAAGGCAACATATGTGCTTGGGTCTCATCTTGGCATTTTCAGCCACAGCAGTTCAGAAAGCCTTTGAGGTTCCTCCTTCTCAGCAGTCTGAGTCTTGGTTCACTGCTGGCTCTGGGTGGCTGGAGCACAAAGGTTTGCAAGCAACTTCTTATTTCAGACGTGTAATTTAATCACAGCATTTCACAGAATCACAAAATTTCTGATGCTAAAAATTTTCTGAGGTTGAAAGGAAGCTCTGGAGGTTATCCAGTCCAAATTTGTGCTCAAAGCAGGGTCAGCTATAGCAGGTGGCTGAGTTCACTTTTGTTTTGAATATCTCCATGGACAGACTCCATTAGCACTTTGGACAAACTGTGCCAGTATTCAAACATCCTCGCAACAAATAAATGTCTGTTTTATGCTTAGATGAAATTTCCTGTATTTCAGTCTGTGCCCATTACATATTGCCACATTACCGTAATACCATATTACACACTGAAATTCAAAGTACAATGATACTCTTGTGCACACCATTGTCAGAATAATAATCTCTGTCTGTCTGATCAACTTGTATTTTATAACAATGACACAGCACTTGATATTACATTTTCAGAGGAAGGAAATATTTATTCATGTAACAACTTGCCTAGTAGCTTAAACAGACAGTGTAAGAAAAAATACCTTGGAGCTTTTAAAATAACTTATAATAATAAGTTACTTTAAAACAATAAAGATTATTTTGATGATTTGTTAATAAAGATTGGTTTTAATAATTTAAATCACAATAAAGATTTCTACACAATTTCAGCAATTTTATGCAGCAATATAAACATGATTCTTAATCTAGTTTGTGAAGTTATCTCACTATTTTATACTGTCATGAGGAACAATACAGTTGGATATGGCTGCTGAAGTTTGTTTCTTTCATTCTTCCAAAAGGAGAGAACCAAAACTACAAATGGCAATCAACAGGGTTTTTTTTGATATTCTGCATTGCCAAATTTTGTGCTGTGTTAGTGTCTCAATACACATATCAAGAAGCACTTACAGGCAAAAGATGCAGGGTGTCCCCCATGATCAAAGGACTCCTTTTCAGAATCCAGCGTCTCTCCAGTTGAGAAAGCTTACCCATGATATAGGGTAGGCTTGTTCCAAATGATGCAGTGGTCTGCCAGATCAGCAAACTTAAGCAATATGGAAAAACTCTGTTGTGTCCCATCAGTTTTGTGAGCTTACCACCAAGCTTTCTCTTCTTCATGGTAAACAGTGCCAGCTCTGTATGACAAATGAGCAGTTCCTTATACACCTTAGTAAACTTGCTCCCATATGTCCATGTCTCTCCTCTACTGGGGAGTCCAAACATGAAGAGGTGAGTGGAGCATCTAGGTGTGCCACCAGCGCTGAACAGAGGGGAAGAACTGACATCTTCAACCTGCTGGCAACATTCTTCCTAATGCCATGCAGGAGGCTCTTGGCTCTGTTTTTTTCACAAGGGTGCATTGCTGACTCATGGTCAAGTTGATGTCCATCCAAACTCTTAAGACACTCTTTTCTGAAAAGTTGCTTTCCACTGGGTCAACTTCCCATATACTCTGGTGCATGGGAGTTGTTCTTCCCCAGGAATTCACACCTTTTTGAATTCTATGAGACTCCTGTTGGCTCAGTTCTCCTGCCTGTCCCTACCCCATGAACATCAGCACAACCCTCTGGTTTGTCAACCACTTGTCCCAGATTTGTGGCTTCCAAAAGGTTTCTGAGTGTGCACTCTGCCTTATCCCCCAGGTGATAGTGAAAATAATTAAAAGTGTAGGACCTAGATCCATCCTGGGGCACACCACTAGTGACTGGCTATAAAGACCAACTGGACTTTATGCTGCTAACCACAGCCATTTGAGCTCCACAGTTTCCAGTCACCACCATCTATCTAGCTCATACTTACTTCATTTGTCTATAGGGATGTCACAGGAGACAGTGTTGACAACAACTGTTGCATTCCTCTCATCCTCCAAGCCAGTCATTTAGTTATAAAACGTTGGTTCAGTCAGGCAGGATTTACCCCTTGCAAATCCATGCTATGACTCCAAACCACCTCCTTGTTCTCTCTGTGTTTGGGCATGGTTTCCAGAATAAGTTGTTCCATCACCTTCCCAGTGACTGAGGTGCAGGTGCCTGGTCCAGGGTTCTCTGGATCTTCCATCTTGCTTTTCTCCAATATATTTGGTCTCTTTCATTTCATAGGAACCTCCCCTTCATGCCTTAAGATTTAGCTCTCATATTATCCAGATTCATATTATCCAGATTCTGTACTGCATTAGTATATAATTCTGAACTTCATATAAAGTGTTAGCAAGTTCTCCTTACAGTCTAGTCAGACAAAATCCTTTTCCAGATGAGAACCAAGGACACTGTTACAGCTTCAGGCCCAAAAAGTATAAACAACAGTGAATTGAGGAGAGCAATCTGGGAGGATGGGACTTCATAACCTGAAGCTGGAATTGGACAATTAACCCAAATATGTAAATGGACCAGAACTTACAAAAGTGTGAAAACGTGCAACCCATCGTTCATCTTGTCCGTAGCCTCAGCCAGGCTCTTGTACTGCCCAAGCTCTGTCCTTTGAAGGTTTTTTAATAAATACCTACTTTATTCCTTTAAACACTATCTAGCCTCTGTTCTAGATAGCCTCTCAAGGCATCACCTTGTATGCCATAGCCTTTCAAACACAATCAAGAATGACCTCACAAAGACATCAGCCAACTCTCTCACCAGTCACAGATACATCCGTCAGGTCACACAGATCTGTCCAGGATCAGTTTCATTAAATGTTTCTTAACCTGATTGACCTTTACTGAGGGTAAGTCTTCCTTGCTTTGGGCTTTCTGGCTGGTCTTGGGAACAGGGGATTCCTGAAGAATGTTCTTACCCATAAAGACTAAGGTGAAGAAACCATTGAGCACTCCAGCTTTCTCCATGTTTGGTGTCCACAGCTCCCCTACACCTCATTCAGCACCAAGCCTAGCTTTTCCCTAGTCTTCCTTTGCTCTTGATATGCCTGCAGAAACCCTTCTTGCTGCCCATTACATCCCTCACCAGTTCCAACTGTCAATGGGCTTTGGCTTTCCTAATCCATTTAATGAAACACTTACCACCACTGTGGGAGGAATGTCCTTCGTTTCACTGAGACCAGTCAGATTTATGGGCTTAAAAACTCTAATAAGATTATGCCTGTAGTACTGTATACTGTGTTAAAAAAACCTCTAACTCTTCTAAATGACAGCACTATTATTAACTGTGTTTTCCCATTATAATTTATTTTACCAACAAGTCTCTCAGAAATCTGATTTTCCATACTTCACGTCTGAACACAGTACCCTTTTGAATGCAGCAAGTGTGATCTCTTGCTGCTGAGCTCTCTTTGAAGCGTTTGCCCAGGCAGGAAAAAAATTATTCATGTGATCCCATTTGATTTCAGACTGGCTATTAAAGTCTAAGCCCATTTGAGGAGGTGACTAAAAATTTTTGAAACTCAAGGGAATGAGTTGAGGTTTTGCTACTGACCTGATTCTATAATGAGACAAATCACTTCACTGCCTTGCTTTCAAAGCCTTTCCAAATAAAATATGAATCAAACCTGAATCCATATATTACAGAGGATTTTAGCCCTTTTTTCAGGGAAGAAGAACATGCAACTACCTTTCCGTATTAACATTTGGAAGTAAAATATGTCTACAACTTATGTGAAACATGCCTGAAAAGCTCATAGGAATTCCTCCATGAAAATTCTGGTGTATTTCTTCCGTTATGGGATGGTTCAGCAATGAAGCAAACAGGGCTTCTCTTATAATTAAGATTTTAAATTTGGAAGAGAGATACGGATAAAATATTTTTTCCCCGCAGTAAATCAGTGACAGACCATGGGCACTTCAGCTCCTGAGCCTGGCCAAGAGCCATTGAGATCTATGGACAGACAGTTCAGTGTAGAGTTTGGTTCATGTTAGGCCATGTACAACACTCAAAGGGAAACTTTGATCAGATTGTCTGTTCAAAGCTCAGAAAGAATTAGGAAGAGAGAGGGGCTCTTGTTATGGAGTGCTGCTTTTCCTCAGGTCCTTGGAGAATAAAGGAACAGTGAGCTTCAGAGGAATTCACAGGCTGAAGGTGACAGTGAAGTTTTTGGTGTCCCACTGTTCTGGATTGGGAGTGAATCTGGGACTGAATCTGTAGCTTAGACTACAGAAAAAAAATAGTATGGTTTGAGAATCTGGTTTTGCTTCTGAGGACAGCCACATGGAATAGCTCACAACCATACAGGAAAATGCTTTCTCACTAAAATGGTGTAGTATAGTCCAAAATGGCACCAGGGAGAATGCAGAGAACTAAACAGCATGGGTCAAAGTCAAGCTTCTGGTTTCTTTTATCAATATAGTTTAAATTTGGGGATGGTTGTGGTTTAAGCTTGGTAGGGAGCAAAGCACCACGCTGCTGCTTGCCCAGTGCCCCACAGTGGGGTGAGGGGAGAAGGATAAAAGTGAGAAATGTAATTAAGATATGAGCAGCTTAATAATAAAATTAAAATTAAAAAAAAGGGAGGAAATAAACTAACAAAGAGAGAGAAAAAAGCAAACAAACCCACGGAAAACAAGTGATGCAAATGAAAGCAATTTCTCAGCACTAACAGACCAATGCCAGCCCCTGAGCAACAGCAGTTCCTGCCAACTTCCACCATCCCAGAATTAGAACTAAACATGACAGAACATGTTCTGGGATGTCCCCTTGGTCAGCTGGGGTCACCTGCCTCAGCTGTGTGCCCTCACAACTTCATGTAGACCCTCAGTCTACTCTGGCAGGGCAGTGTGAGGCAGAAGAAACATACTGATGCAAGCACTCTTCAGCAATAACTAATACATACCTGTATTATCAGCAGTGTTTTCATCACAAATCCCAAACATAGTCCCACATGAGATATTGTGAAGAAAATTATCTCTATCCCAACCAAGCCCAGTCTGAGGTTGCTGGTCTGTCTGCCACTAGCATGGTTCCTGCAAGAGAACCAAGGTATTCTGAACCAATCAAGAGAGAATACTATTCATGCTTGTAGTATTTTAACTGTGTTTTTAAAATTAGTTTTTAACTAAAAAATCCGTGGGTTTTGCCAGTGAAAGGTTTTCCTTTGTCTCCAATGTGTAAAATTTTTCCTGACAGTAAGTTGATAGCAGGATTTTTAGCTTCTGGCTTTGAAATGAACCCTGAACTTATGACAAGTATCTTTAGGATCATTGTCCCTGCCCATGTCCTGGAGAGATGCCTGAGTAAAATGCCTGAGTGCAGGGGATCTTGGTGCCTTCCTCACCAGTGCAGAGCTTTCTCTCAGTATATATACAACTACAGCTCCAGTTCTCCCATTGTACAGAGAGAATTTTGCCAGTACATACACATACCTGTGCCTCACATACTCAATTGCTTTGTTCAGTCACTGTCTCTCAATCCACCCCTGAATCACTGCACAGAGCTCTAAGGTGGTGCATACACTTGCATTCCCAAAGGGGTTTTTAGCAACTTATTCCCAGTTAAGCAAATAGTTTAAAGAGCAGAAAGATGGGATATGATTTATGAGGTTTCCTCTGGCTTTACCTCACTCCCTAAATTTCTTTCTTGTTATCTGTGAAGGCTCAGACCCTCAGGACCAAATGGATGTTGTTTTCCCACTGCTTTCTTTCAAAGTCAAGCTGTGGAAAACAGTGCCTCAGTATAGGATAAACAGCAAAGCTTTCCCATTTGAAGAATTTATTTTTAAAAAACACTGTTGCCAATTAGTACCCAGAATGAGTATTAAGGAAGAATGAAGGGGGGAAAATGGAACAGCACTGCTGAAAGGATACGTTTTCATGTTCATAGAAAGTTTAAAGCTAACAACTAGGAAAATCAAATTAGTATAGACATCTGGAGAGAGGGGAAATTATATTTCTATTGTGCAATGTTAATGCCTTAAAATGTTTAAAACAACAGGGCTGGGGATGTGAGACTTCATTTAATTAACATGCTAGGAAACCTTATTATCAAGTTGAATGTGAATTCTTCTTGATATTTTACTCGCTCCATTGCCTGAGGCTGGCTACAGGAGGCCTTATCCCTATTTTCCTGTAAAAACTACTTCCACATTCCACATCCCAATTACTCTGAAGGGCATACCCAAGCTCCCAATAAAATCATGCTTGGAGTCTTTGCTGACTTCTAAATTCTATTCTACATGTGTTTCTGATCACAAAATCAGATTTCCAAACGTCAAAATTATACTTTGAGTGGAGACTGAATAATAGTTTAAGCCTTTTTATTTGTGTAGAAAGCCAAAAATGAAAATGTGAAGCACCTGAAAACTCTCTAAATTGCTTGCTTTATTTCCACTTGAAGCAGCGTCCTGAGACCTATTGTATTGCAGTTCATCTACACTTCATGTTGTGAACACTGAGAGGGCAAGGACTGCTCAGGTTTGCCTAGTGCAATATCTCCATCACACTGGTGGGGACAACCCACCACTGCCTTTGTTCAAAGAAATCATTAAACCAAGAGTCGTTCAGAACGGTAGGTTTTGGTTTCAGTGGTCAGGTATTTTAAGGTGGATCTAGGTAACGTATTCCTCCCTGGTCACCCCCTGTGGCCCTTGTTTTGGCTGTGGAGGGCAGACTGTCTCCATATGGCAAGGAGGGAAAAAGAGCAGGTAAGCTGGAAGCTTTTAGTCAGGTCTTCTGTTATGGGAAAGGCAGACAGCAGTGAGAGGACAGAACTTGTTCCATTTCACATCTTTGCTGATGGCAGCTGATGGTGGCCTTGGCTAGGGTGGCTGTGCCAGGGCTGCTGACAGGGTTCCCTGCCTGCACATGGAGACAGCATGGCTTGGTATCCTCTGCACGTGCATGTGCTCAGCCATGGGAAAGGCAGCAGAAGCAGCAGATGAATGGGCTGACCCAGGGATTGGCCGTGGATGCTGGTGGGGGCAGGAGAGGACCCACAGTCCCTTCCTTCTGCACTACTACTATCTTCTGCACTACTATTATCCATCTACTGCTCTCTGCACAAGGTGTATGTCCAGACCCAATATTGTCTATAAAATGGATGTTGGTAAGATTTTCAGAAGCACCATTCAGTACTTGTACGCAAGGAGCCCACTCACCAATTCAATGTGTTTCTTCATGTGTTTTTTGTTTAAATACTGTCCTCCCCACCCCATATTGTCAACATGGATAATAGCAAGCAATTTACTGCATGATATTCCCCTCTCAAGCTCCCCTGCTTTTCTTGTGTCAGATGCTCACTGTAAATTCTTGTAATGTGAAACAGCATGTTGGAGCAGGGCTCCACATTTTCTCCTATTTCTGGTAACTTGTGAGAAGTTGTCACTTCACATCCAGGAGAACTCCAGGGAAAGATGACAGACACCACAGGCTGCACATTGCAGGGCTGGAGGAAATGGATACTAAACACAATGTCATTTAGATTTAAAATAATAGGTCTTAAGTGTTCACTGTTGTTTGTAATAAATATATTATATATAAACTTTTGCTTGTGGCTGAAATCTAAACTATCTGTTTTAAATGAATGATAACATAAAACATGTCATAATTCCTGGTCCATTACTATTGATGCAGCACAACTTAACATTCCACAACATGGTTTCACTGAACTATGCATAGTCATGAAAAGGTGAAAGCATCTGAATGCCAAATGTACAACTTCTATAGCCCTTGGTCTATTGCAATTTAATAACAGCAGTTTCTGCTAGTTATCAATTGCTTCAATGTTGTCCTTGAGACTGATTATTTATGGATCTGAAGATGTAGTTTTTTTATTTGTAATGCCAGGTGGATAACCTTGACTAGGCTTTGTGAGGGTATAACTCTGGATCAGAAAGTCTAAAAGCCTCAGTCCACTTCTGTCCTTCACTTCCCTTCCCAGTGGAGAAACTAAGCCTTCTTTTTCCAGCCCTGTCCTGCACAGTCTGGCAGGAGTCTCTTTGCTTGGGGCCCGCTGCAGTTACTGGTGAAAGTCAGTGGGTTTGCCTAAGTCTGAAGCTCATCATGAGGTGATCTGTTCAAATAGCTCTGAGAAAAAAACACCAAAAGAAGCTGAATGCCATATCCAGAAGCAACTGACAGCTGGGGTCATCACATACAAGCTTTCACCAAGTAAAGCTATTTAAGTGTTGAATGCTTGACTTGTGAAGAGATTTGTATCACATAATGACATCAGAATTCACTTATGGCATAAGCATGCTCTGGAAACTCATCTTCAATGCAATTTAATGTAAAAAGATGGAGAAAAATAGGAGAAAAAGAGGGGAAAGGAGGGAGAGAGAAATGGCTAAAAGACCTCAGCTTTTAGTCTTTAGAAACAGAGAAAGTCTGTATGCAGTCTCGTGTACATTTGAAAACTTCTTATGCATTTGATTTTTGCTTCTGTGGCAGCTAGTCTTATGTCATGATAGGGATTTTTGATCTCCTCATAATGAGCTTGTGGACATTCAATTTATTGCCTATTGCTATGTGACCTGGTTTTCCATTCTTCATCATGCTGTCTGCAGCACCACCACAATGATTTAGACCACTTACAAGGAGAGTAGATGGAAGTGAATCTAGAGTTTAGTGTACAGAAGGATATGTAGGTGAAGTTCAGATGGGGGAAACAGCAGAGAAGCTTTTCTTCTTAAAACTGCCTTTATTTGATTAAATCTGGCAGTTACTTTTCTGTCAAATGACACAGAAAACCAAGTCAGCCTTAAAAGACATATGGTACACAAATTGTGTGAATATACACATGTATATAAAATCATGCACTGATATGTATAACCATAGATTCAAATCCATCAGCATCCTTTTCTTTACACAAAGTGTAGTTAAAGCAAGGAGCTTGTGACCAGCGTACCAATGGGCTAAAAACTGCTAGGAAAGTAAGATGCAAAAAAGACAAACAAGGATTTTTTTGGCCACTAAGGTACAATTTACAGTTTAGGTGATCTCTGAGCCACAGTCTGAGAGAAACTGAAAGGTTTTAGCAGGGAGATTATGATTGCTCTCTTTCTTGTTGTTATAGCCTTGCTCCTGCTATTGCCCACTCTGAGATGGGGTCCAGTTATGTTTCTCTGCTGGGGAAGCAGGGATGTGCTTTTGGTGTGTTTTCACTACGCTTACCTGACAGCAGGATGCAGTGAAGATAAAGTTCTACAGCAGCCAGCTATGTGAAGCAGTGTAAAGAAATGTGATACAGATGTGCTGAATTTTAAAATCCTGATCTGATGCCAAGGCTGCAATTACATGACTTAGCTCAGCTGCCCCAGTGGCTCTCTGAGACAAGATAGATTACATGTGGCATTTTGTTCCCAGCAGAGAGCTTTTGCCACCAATGTTAACTCATCGCTGTAATGGAGCAGCTGACTGAGGGAAGGACTTTGCAGAACTGAAAATTCTGTTAAGGATCAGCTGGACTCTGTGGTCTTGACCATCTCTCTCACAAAAAACTCCAGCACTATTTGTACTGGAAACTTCACTTCAAGGACTTAGTCTTAGATGTGATTCAGCTGAAACAGCCACTTCAGGTTATTGTCACCCTGATCAAAATGTGAGGGGAAGGCAAGGACTCAACTGAAACTAGACAAAAAGCATATAAAGAAAAGTGTAATTTCAAATGTTTCAAATGCAAACAGGAGGGGATATAAAGGAGAACTTCAAAACCCCCAAAACCTAGAGAGTCCCTGCAAGAATTAGAGCTTCTCATGCTAGGGTTCTGTGGGTTTGAATGAGAAATCAACATAAAATGAATATGAAATACTGACTTACACTACAACTGGCCCAGATTAGGCAGAGATTCCCTGAAATCCTATATATCTAAAATATTTTGTATATCTAGCTTGATACCCATTCCCCAGGACCACTATTTAGCAGGTTTATGAGATACTGGAAATGTCTAAGGGAAAATATCAGCCCTTAGTGGGAAAAGACCAGCAGCTTTTAATTTCACTCACCATCTGCAGCACATTCCATTCTGTCTTGTGAAACTGAAAACAAATTTGGCAGAAGGCAGTAATCTGATTTTCATGTAATTCAATAATTTATCATGAAAAATATTCATTTATAAACAATTACTTGTTTTGGAATGATAGCAGCTGTCAGTTTGGAGTCTGTAGTTCCCCCCCAATGGGGTATTTTTCTGAGTTTATCCATCATTAAATCATGCAGTGTTCAATGTGTTTGGAATCTGGTCTGAATACATTTTACAACGTGTTTATGTTTTGTTATGTGCATAATTTCGTTTTTGCTTTACACACATGAAATCCAATATTGCCAGATGTAGAAATCTCTCTTTTCTGAGCAGCTCCTCTTGATACAACCCTTTGGCTTTCAGGAGGAATTCCCCCACACAAAATACCACCATTTCTGTTCTGTAGTCATGAATCTGTAACTACCCAAGTCACACACAATAAACAACTCCAGCTAGAGTCCCTCCAGGCTTGGCCAAAAGGCCCATGTAAGCATTGCCTTTTGGATTTAGCTAAAAGCTTGCAAACATTTTCTTTCACCACTGTCATGCTATCACAGCATGAAAACCAGACAACATCAACCCATCAGAGAAGACTCACACAAGCTGCCAACCTCAGGCAGGACCCTGATGTTACCAGCATGGCTGGTGTTTGTGTGCATTGGAGCCACAGAGTCAGGCATTCGTGAGAGAAGGAGCTTGACAGCATTATCTTTATGCTGAAGTCTTTTCAGAAATAACAACTCTACAATCTTATAGATATGATGGGAGAAGGTAATAAAAAATGAAAGAGTTTCTCAATAATGAGAACATTGGTTGGCAAAATATTAAACAGAAATTGGAGTTAGGCTCCTGTGGGGCTTTATAAAATCTAAAGCCTCACAGAAAGATCCCTCTCAAAGAGATGATTTTCCTAACTTCTTGGTTATTTTACCTTAGAAAGGACTGTGAGGTGTCAGCTGAAGTCAAATCAGCTATGTAAATATGGGGACGCCTTGGCATGCATAGAAGTTCTCCAAAAAAACTGCTCTTTTTTGGAGCTTAAAAGTCATTGTAAAATAATTCATTCATTAGAAACTGGGATGAAACACATTCTTTAGAAAACATTTAAAATACGAGTGATTTGATTAACAAAATTTTCCATTTTCAGTTGTTTGGGTTTGTTGCTTGTGGCTTCACATGTGCTCAACTCGCTGACCACTCTGTGTTACTTTGGACTTAGTTTCAAAATGAAGGTTAGAAGTAAAAGGTTAGAAAACAAGCAAAGATTAGAGGATATTTCCTGTTGAAAACTTAAATTAGAGGATATTTCCTGTAAAAGCTGTTGTTATCGAAATTTAGCAATTTTAAAACACAGATTCCTCTATACGAGTGCATATGAAGCAATGAAACAAAGAGCTGGGTTTTTGACATACTGGGAAGATGGACAACAAAAAGGGTTCTTGCTATTGACTCCCATCCCATTTCTGTGCAACACTTCAGCGTGTACTTAAGGTTAAGCATGTGCTGAAGTCTCAAAGTGTGAATTGGCTCTGAGGCAGACAGCTTTCAAACATCTCTCTGAACAGAGCAAACAAGCACACATTTAACTACCTTGCCAAACTTGGCTGATGCAATTTGTGGATTCATCAATGCCTTGGAAAAAGGGGAACTATAAGAGGGCAAACTTGGCAGCTGACAGTTGTGGCTGTCAGTATCTAGGCTGGCTGATATTTGGGGGGAAGCTGCAATTCTCAGTCATTGGTCAGTTCAGTGGGAGATGAAACTCAAGGCAGACAGAGGAAGAACCACACATGCTGGAGGCAAATACCTTAAACATTTCAGGCCCACAACAAGCTCCTAAATAAACTCAACCACTCAATGCAACCACTCAAAAAAAAAAAAACCTTAATAAAATCCTAGCAACCATTGTGGACAGCTTAGTGAACACCTCTGCTTTGCAGGAAGCAGAGGTGTGGGAATCCAAACAAAATGTTAGGACATAAAAGGAAGGTAATGGGAAAAAAGAAGATGAAGTATTAAAGCATAACTGAACCAAGAGTGTAGGATTTCACGTTCATTTCTGGTCACCCCTTCTTCTGCCAGATGGCTGATGTAAATGAAAAGGATAGTGGAAACAGAAGAAACAGATAGTTAAAAGGTTTGTGGCTGTTCTATTGTCAAAAGAAAAGAAAAAAAGAAAAGAAAGACAATGAAATGTGACCTAATAGAGTTGTAAATGATGATGGGAAAAACAACTCATCACCTACCCCTTTTTTGCCTTTTCTGTCACTGAACAAAACAGAAATGGGTCCTCCAGGAAACTTGCCAAAAGCTGAACCAATAGTTGTCTACTACCACATTATATTAAAAGCTAACCTAGCTAAATCTTTGCTTTTTAATTTTAAGCATCTTTAATCTTTCGATCTCATTGCTCCAAAATTTGTGGAATTTGAAAAAATAATTAAATACTACACACTGATATATATACTTGGCATAACCCAAACTACTTAATATAGGATTTTCTCTTGTGCTAGAAACAGATGGCTTCATATTTTTGTGCATAACCCAGCTCTTGAAAAGGAAGAAAGATTTTTTTTTCCTTGTAATACATTTGTTGGGTTTTTTTCCCATGCTTGCTGATTGCAGTCCTGTACATGTGTCTATAAGAATCTACTAACCAGCGGCTGCAAAACAAACTGTTGGATTGTTCAAATCCAGCATTTGCTCTGTGCCTTGCTCCACAGAGAAGACTTCCCAGCAAAAACACTAGGTGGGAAGAATAACTGCATTGGGCAGCAACCTCTGTAGGCAGACATTTTTGGCCTGTGTTTTTTTACATCTTCCCTCCATGCATCAGAAAGCAGCCATGAGCCATGGAAATGTACCTAAAACCTTAAATCACTGGAGCAAGGAGACTGATCTTTCTCCACATTTCCCCTCATGACTGACAGCGCAGCTGAAGTGGAAACATTCAAGCTCAGGTTGGATGGGGCTCTGAGAATCTTAATCTGGTTGAAGGTGGCACTGCACACTGCCAGGGGCTGGGAATGGATGATCTCAAAAGTCTCTTTCAAACCAAACTGTTCTATAACAGTATGAGTCTCTTTTTTTCTTCACCTCTCTTATGTTGTGTCAGAAAAGATGCCTCTGTCCTCAGACCTGGACTAAGCACAGGAAAAATTCGAACTCTGAAAAAACAGCTGGTATTTGGGTCCAGGTTCTCGGCTGTGCTGGCTCCACTCAACTGACGATGGTGAAGAAGGGCACCCAGCAATACCTGGCCAGCCCAGAGCACCTTCTGTCTCTGGTTATTTCCCAAAGTTTACACCACTCATCTACAGGACAGCCCTGAGGGCTATGCTGGTGCTGCTGCTGGACAGAGGGGTGAAGAGCAAGTTTAGGTGTCATGCTCAAGGCCTTGCTGGGGGCACTTTCAAACCAAGGGGTAGTGCAGGGGTATCCCCACTCTGATAGAAAAAAATTAGCTCTACAAGACTGACCAGTTTCACCCTAGGATTTGTAGGATATTTATAACTACCTTTTGACATTCAGTATGCCTGCAAGTGTCAGCTTGGAAATTTATGAAAGAAAATAAAATAAAAACAAGCTTCTGAAGGAATGTGCTACATTTGAAATCTGGTAAGTGGCTGCTGGTGTTGCTAAGAATTACTGGTTTCAACAAAGGATTTCTAGCAAAACCCCTTCTCACCCTCACGTGCAGCAACCCAAAAGAAGAGCAGAGGTGAACTTTCTGATTAATACTGAGCTGGTTTCTTCTCACATGTAATCATCCTGTGCTTTTCAGAAGATGTCAACATAATTCAAATGCGTATGAGAAAAATCTGTGAGAAGTAATAATTTTGGGGTAATGTAGATTTATAAACCAGTCAATACTGGCTTTATACAAAATGCAGCCTTTCTTTAGAGTGCTGAATCAAATGAAATTATTGAAGATTTTCAGCCAGCAGTAGACAACTTGCAAAGGCTACACAAGAGATGCTGCTGATTATATTGGTAAGGGCTGAAGTTGAAAATTGCAGCCTCTCCAGTGTACTAGAGAAAAGCAAGCTAATCCCTTACTCTGTCACAATAATACAGCCTACTTTCCATTCCTGCTCCTACATCCACCCCAGTATAGCTGTGGTTTTGGACATCATTTGTTTTCTCCTCAGGGTGTAGGAAGAAGTGAGCTCAGGGCTCTGCTCACTCAGCTGCCAAAGGCTGGGATGTCTTTTTGGCCCATGTCCTGCTTTGCAGAACAAACATGGAGAAGGGTTTCTGAGATTTCTTCTTTTCACATGTTTTTTCACTGGAGTTTATGTTGTCTGTGGAAATCACATTGTAGAGGTGAAAGTGGAGAATGACCCCAGATATTAATTTGGGAGAAACTGCATCTTTCAGGCTAGAAGGAGGCCCAAATCTCTTTGTGATCAGGAAAGCATCTCTTTCCTCTTAGCTGGCCTGGCTAGCTAAGTCTGGCATATATTTTTGTATCTAGAATTTCTGGTTTTATGTGACTGCCAAATTTCAAAATTATGAACCGTTGATACTTACCTGTGCTTTGTTTTGTTCCTTACAACTCTTGAATGCCAGATTTGAGACTTCCCGAGATTTCCCTGTGCATTCCCGTATCCCCTGGAGTCATAACCTGCCTCTGCTACCTCTGCTGCACTACAGGCACAAAGCTTCATGACACCTCCAACTCAGATCCCTGTCAGGCTTCCTCCTTCACCTTTGGTGGCTCCTGAGAGACGGCAGCTTGTGTTATTGTGCGGAGAGTGGGCACACCGATTTCAGCCAGGGCTTGTTGCAAAGATACCAAATCTTTCAAAGTGAAAATAAATTAGCCCACAACTTCTAGGCAAAACAGGCTTGATAAATGGAAGTTTTAGTCAGCAATGTTTAAAGTGAAATCAGTAAAGTGTGCATAATGATGGATGAGTCCAACGATTTTTATTAAATACAATTGCCTGAAGAAATGTAGGGAGCTGTTATAAATGAAGCGAATGCTAGTTTAACTAAAACAACTCTTGTTTAGAGAAAAATGTTGGGATTTATTATCCTATTAGTTGATTTTTTTTCCCTCCCCCTTTTTTTGTAAGGAGCAGCTCTCAGGGTGTCCCGGGCAGAAAGTCAAATTCTCCATTTACCCAAGATGTTTAAAAAACATCCTCTTGAAAGTAGAAACTACTGAGTTTTTGATGGGACAACATAAATATATTTGAACTGTTGTCAGTACAAACTAGGCATCCTGAAAACTATAGTACATCTCCACTGGACATAATATTATTAATGTCTTTGAAACAACTCAGCATTTATTTTGAAATAGCAAAGAGGTTTGATTCACTTCCAGAAGGAGTGGTAATCCAAAAGTGTCTCCTATTATAATATTTTAAATGACTGGATGTACAGAAAGAAAAACACAGCATTTTCAGAGGCTCAGCTGATTGAAAAATTAGTTTGGAAATGTCTGCTGGGGACCAGTTTACATTGTGTTGCTGTTCAGACTAGATGCCCCTACCTCATTCTCAGATAAAAGGGATTGGGGTTTACCAGCCCTTCAGCCAAAACACCAGTCTAGCCCAGTGGATGGGTTACAATGCAAATTGTGGGAGTGAATGCTCTGATCTGCTCTCTTACCCCTTTGTAACGATCAGGTAGCCCAGAAATATCCTAGAGACCCTGCTGCAGTCAGCCTCTGATCCTCCTAGCCCTACTGGACCTGCTCTCACCCTGATTAGAGTCAGTCACTCTGGAGAAGGAAAGAAGAAATGTCTGAAGCATGCGAGTGTTCAGCTACCTCCAACTTTTCAGCTGATGTTTTAGGAAACAGGACAGACAGAGGCAACCTAACCTAGACCTAGGTTAGAGCATGCTCTCTGCTTTTTCTCATCTTCCACTCCTCTCTTCCCTCCCAGCCTAATATGAAGTCTTGGTATTGAAATAATCTGCTTTTATAAATTTTCCCAATATCACTCAAAACTTCAGAGTTCCTTGCTTCACAATGCTGGATTCTGCTGCATGTTTTGAACAGCTGAGTGTCAGATGGTTAGAACACTCTCAGCTGGTTAAAAAAGGGTTTTGGTCTGGTGTCAAACTATTGCCAGTCTGCTTTCATCATAGTGAATGCTGTGAAATATGACTTACTAATGCTATAGAAAAAGAAAGGAAAACAGTTCAAAAAATCAGTGGTAAATGACTAAATAAGCCTTGCAATGGGAGAATGGTTCTCTGTCCTTTTAGCTCTAAAGTATTTCTGGGAAAACTCCTGGCTTGAGAGTAATTTAGATGGCTTTTGTTGTGCAATTGTTGTCCCAAGGGAGACGCAGTGATCACCACAGAGTCGAAGCGGGAAAAGAGGAAGTTTGATTTTTTCTACAACTTACTTAGATTTCTAAAAAGGAGACCAGATTGGAAGACTGAGGTTCAACCTCTTCAACTCCAGTGGTCTTAGAAAGTGTCCATCAATTGTCCTTTCACAGAAAGGAATCCAAAAAACATGATAAAAGTTCTGTAAACATTACTTTGTTTATATGAAATTTCTGACTCCAAGGCTGAAGGCTGGAAAACAAGGCAACAGCCTTTGAATGGACAATTCTGAGAGAAAAGTTAGCTGACAAGAGTGGAATCTAGTTTTTTGATTCAGTCTTATTTCCTTAAAGACACAAGTCTCCAAAAATCACCCAACAAAAGAAAGTGAAATGCAGCGAGATAGAAATTCAATTTCTTCTGTTATTGCTTTTTCTGGTCACCTTATGACTGATAAAGTGCTCAGCATTGGTGAACTTATTGATAAACCTGAGCTCGGGGAGAAGCTCATGTGCAAGTGTTGCCTGGGGACTGCTGAAGCAGGTAGGTGGCAATGGGTGAGGATGAGACCAGTGGAAACCCCTCCGTGTCCAGGTGGACTGGAGAGCTGACAGGGCTCTGGCTCATGCTTCTCCTGCACATTTGTGCTCCCAGAGGCAAACAGTGAACCACAGGGTGTGTGCATGTATGAAGTTTCAACCTTAAGCACTATCTAATCAAACACCTTATTGCTTTAAATGTAAACCTTCTCTGCAGTAGTAATGCTTATCGTTGATAACTCCATGTATCCCATCTGACTCCTGCTCTCTAAGATTAGGAAATATTTAAACCAGCTAGATTTTGGCTTTCTCCCACCCCTGCATCAACTGAAGACCTAGATTCTCCCCAGTCTTAGGATGAAGAAATGAAATTAGGTTCATGGGCAGAATGGAGCAGTGACACAACTGGCCAGGCTGCACTTCTGGACTCTGCTGGGTCAGAATGTACATTTTTCCCTCAATCCCTCAGTTCAGGTAGTCTTAGGAAACAGTTTCTTGCATTACCTGCAAAGTCTCCACTGTCTGGGCAGCATATCCCAGTGCTTGCCTGGGAGAAAACATGATGCCTGTGCCAGGAGAACTGTTCACATGGAGTTCACCAACTAGAAACAGTCTAGGTTGGATTTTGCAGCTATGCCCATTCACTTTTCAACAATCTCTCCTGAAAAGTGTAAAGGTACACAGAAGAGACTTAAGGCAGAATGCAAAGAGATGACTTGCAAGCCCAAAAAACACTTTAGTTGACACATGACTCTGACTTCAGGTACCCACCAAATGAGAAGGATGGCAAGTTCAGGACTGTGCTTCTGGAGATCACCGCCTAAGATTGAATGAGCCCTAACTTCTCATACTTGACACAAGAACTGTCTAAGCTTTTAAAATTGTGGCACTGGAGAAAATACAAAACTTTTTATGGCCATAAGCTGGAAATAAACAACCATCCAACACAGTAAAAGTAGTATTTTCCTCTGTCCAGACTGGGTCATGTGCCTTTTCTTTATTCTTGTAGGATCTGGAGAGAGAGACCCCAAAATATATTGCATTAGTAACAATCCCTCCTAGACCCAACCCTTGCTGCAGCTGCCAGCTCTACAGGGCTGCTATGAGCTGGCCCAGATCTGCACAGGCACCTGCAATTCCTGCTGAGTTTTCATTCCTGCCAGGTTCCAGCTGCTGTAAGGAGTAATTCCCATAATCCAGCACATCATGACTATAAGCTCCAAGGTAAGCAGGTCAGAAGTTTGGGTTTCTGCAACACTACTGACTTATGACCCCTTTGGAGCAAAAAGCCTTGGCTTGAGGCCCATAACTCAAGCTGTGCCTCATGCATCTGGTGCATGCGCTGACCATGGAGGGTGCCTTGCTAATCAAGGCTGGTGCTCACACTTGCAAGGCCTCTCAGGTGTCAAGATCCATCTTCATTTTCCTGCCAGGCAGGAGGGGAGATTGGCAGAAGAATCATCTTCTTCTATTTTGGTTTGACTGCCAAGGAGAGGTGCAAACCTCATGGCAGGAAGTTTTGCTCTTCTTCCTCAGGGAATTAAAAGAGGACGTGAATAAGCCAGCCTGAAAAGAAGAATATTTGTCCTGGACAGGAGACACCAATAGAAATACAAGGCAAATAAAATTAAACATTTGTCTTGTGCACAAAGTCTAGCGGTTTTCTTCCTTTCACACATGGCATCTGCACAGTAATAACAAAACCTAGTCCCTTTCACCCTATGCAGATTGATGGAATTTACTAGCTAACAGCTGGGATTTTTTTCTTTTTCATTGACATTAGTATTAAAGTGTGATCTGAAATGAAAGAAGTAACCACATGTGTAAATATCTCAGCAGGTCACAGCTGCATGGAGGACCCTGAGCACCCTACCTGCTGAAAAGTGTCACCAGTCTCATTTAGAGACAGGGATACAGAGGTGGGCAGAGTGCAGACTCTGTTTTCAGCCTGGTATCCTGCAAACTCTGGTGTCATCGACTTATGGCCTGGCACAGGCAGGAGTTTACCAGGACTCAATAGAACCACTGGACCTGAGCATCAGAGGCATGGATGGCTGAGCTGGGCAGACCTGGTCAGAGCTAGGGAAGGCAGACTGTTTTTCGTGTGGGTCCTCAGCCCTAGGACAGTCCAGCTGTCCTAGGTGGATTTTGCCAGGGAGCAGCCTCAAGGCAACCAGCCAACCAGATTTCATCAAAGTGAATTTTGGTTAAGTAGCAAATTCTATCTCAAAACCAGTCAAACCCATGAACAATATGTTTTCTCAGCCAGTATCCAAGCTCTCAAATCAACAGGATATACATGCATTTTCATGTAGGTGACGGGGAATTTAGGAAGTAGTTCTTCCTAACATGGTCACTATTGTAAATGCCTGCTGGAAACAGCCTGACATTGCTGAGAGTGATAGAATGCTGAAGAACCAGCTTTAGGAAGAGATATGAGAATCCAGCTATGCTAGATCAGTGTGCAATGTCAGGATTGACTTCTTCTGTCTAAGACTAAATGAAAAGAATCCTATTTCTTGCTTTGGAAATATGCATTCTCAAATAATTCCCAGTCCATCTATTAGGAGCTCAACCCATTAGTTGTCTACATGCTTCTACATTCTTCTGGCAAGCTTTAGACATCTCTGATCAAGACAAACTCTTAGAGAAGATTTGCCAAAGTCGTGTGTCTGTAATAATTTCGCTTCATTGGCAGCAGGGATTAGTACATATGGCAAAGTTCAAAGATTTGGCAAAGCAAGCTCACCTACAAAGAGAGTGTTCTGTGTTACTGGAAAATGAATTCTGTTTGACTGCTGCTAAGTGTTGAGAATTTTTTCTTACAGCAATAAAACTGAATCCAATTAGAAGCTAAGAAATGCATTTTCAAATATAATGATAAAAAGATGTTTATAGGATATCTAACTCTTATAGATTAAATTACCAGGTTAAAGCAACCCAAGGCAAAATGGTTGTTAATTCAGCTAAACTGGAGTCCATGCTGCCCTAAGACTGATTCTTCCATCAAATTAATTCCTGATATTTCATCTGTTAAATTTAACTTTTCTGAAATTTGTATTTTTTCTGGAACTGCACATCCAGATGCAGATGAAATCTCCATCTTTGGTGTATCTGAACTGCAGGTAAAACAGTTCTGGAACTGCACATCACATGCAGATGAAATCTCCATCTTTGATGTATCTGAACTGCAGGTAAAACAGTTCAGAAGAACAATATCAAAACTGGAGTGTCAATCTGAAAGTAAGGAAAAACTAGAACTGAAGTTGCTTCTGTATTGATGATCTGCCCTGTGTTCATACATATCACATAAACTTGTGTACACTGCTGCATACAGATTTTTCTAAGGAATCCTTTCTTGTGCTGTGCAACCATGACACAGGTGGAGAGGCTTGAAGAACTTGCTCACATGCAAGTTCTACATTAGAGGGTGGATGCAGGTCCTCCTCCTCCAATCACCACCAGCATCTGGAGCCTTGCCTCTGCTCTAGCAAAGCCTCAGTAGACACACTTGCCTGTGCCTGCAGGAGACCCAGTGGGCATGTTCCAGTCTGCGGTGGGTGTTGAAGAGGCTCAAGGGAGGATCAAGATGTCTCTTCCTCCTGACACCAAATCTGTGTCTGCAACTAACCTAAACACAGCAGCTGCTGCCTAAGTCATGCAGAGGATCAAAAGGTCTTTAGCAGGATGATTCAGGACACTTGGTTCAGAGATGCCTCCCTCTATTAACTTTAGAATACTGAATCATCTTGGTGTTAGCTAAGGGGTAATTTGTGGGGTGCAGGGCAGGTCAGAGTCAGCAACCCAGACAAAAAAGTCTGTCCTCAGACCAGCATATCCTGCTCTACATTGGACATATACACACCTATGTGTAGCAAAGCAGAAGTATGGAGTATCCTCTGCCAGAATTACAGCACCCAAGAGAAATCTGGGACCAAGGACTGGTGGTGTGCCTCAGTGGTCATGCAGAGTCAGCTTCTTCAAGCTCATAGCATCCACAAATCCAAAGTGGTCTCAAGTTCTCTACCACAGAGACTTTCAGTAACTTCTACGCTTACTTCTTTGAAGCAGGCAATGTCTCTGCTTGATTCAGCAGTTGTTTTTTCCATTCTTGTTGGCTAGATTCCTTTCTTTATCATTCCAAGGAGGGTTTCTCTGCCTTTTCTTGTCTCTCTGTGTTATGAATAACTACAGGTCAAAAGAAATTTAGTAATTATTTCAGAAGTGGGATGCAAGCATGGGTTACTTACACTAATAGTTGATCATGTTTACTGCAAGATACTTGGTCTACAGTGCCACTGATCCCACTTTATTTTAATGGTGTCACTGTTAGCTATCTATTTTAAGAAGGTAATCTAGGCATTTCCTACTTGCCCACAGTAATACCAGCTATTTAGTAGCTGGGAGAACTTTCCAAAACAGTGATTACACAATTCAAACATTCGCAATTTCTGAATAAAAACAAAGAATGATTGCAGGGTTCTTTTGCATGAATTGAATATACAGTGCACACTGTGGTTTAGAAACAGCTGTTGGCTAAGTTGTATACAGTAAAGATACACAGAACACATGGCACTGTCATTTGCATGTAGTATGTGACTGCTCTATTTAAAGTGGAGAAAGATAAAAAATCCTTGAAGAGACAGCAGAACATGGGATACACATGTAAGTCATGGAGAGCACTGTGGTAACAGTAAACATCAACAAAACAGACAAATTTAGAAAGGGCACTTGTAGTAAGTTTTCAGTAATCTATCAAAGAGCTGGTAGCTGTGCTGACATTAAGTTTTTGTTAAAATGGCCTTGAAGGGGGATACATAGCCCTTGTGTGTATTTTTTTTCTACTATGGTGCATGAAGAAAGTTCAAACAGTAGTTCAGGTTTGTTCCTGTTCCCCTCATCTTTACATACACATCTGGCCTGATAAAAAGTTTGTTTTAACTATCACCAGAACTGCCTTTTTCACAGGAGCCCTGTATCAAAATCCCTACATGGTAGAGTTCCAAAAGATTCAGCACATGCCTCAGAGGTCTTAGGGAATGTTGAAATCCAGGAATGATTCACAAGTAAGAGATGAGAACCAACCTCCCATATTTGTGTTTCTAGATGAGGCTGGGCTTGATGCACCTCCTTATCCCAGGGAACATTTGCACAGCTGGCTGGAGCAGCTCCCACTGACTCACTTCCTCCAGTAACCAGGGATCTGTGTCCCTGTGTCCTGGGTATCAGCATGGTTGTGCTGATGGCCACAGGCTTTGTCCTCAGCTGGAAGTGTAGAGCCAAAGTCAGGAGCCACATACTCATGGGCAGACAGTGTTGGAACCTTGCCAAGGCATATAACTCAAATACTTATGAAACTGGTCTGATTTTAAAAAAGTTTGTTTTTCTTGGTTTTCTGGTATGCAGGCTGTGGTGATTCACTCTTAAAGCTCTTTTTCTGCCATATTGATGCTGTGTTTTTCCTCTAAGCAAAGACTGAGATTCTTCTACCACCTCTGATTTCAGAGCTTAGGCATTTGTGAAAAATACCACCTCTTCTGAAGTCATGAGGGCTTTCAGTATTTCTCTACAGAGTATTGCATTTTCAGGAGCTGGGGGAGAGTGCACCACTCCATATCTGGGCACCAAAAGACATTTGTAAATCTTTGCCATACATGGTACTATGCTTAGTTTTACCAAGAAAGTCACTTCTTCTTGGATTACCTGTGCACATTACCCTGAAGCAGATTGTTCATCTGACTTCCTTTCAGTAAAAGGGAAAGCATGGGTCTGTTTGGTTAATTCCCGCCCCACTTGAGGTAGTTAAAGAATTCTTGAGAGCAATAGAATTCAGCCAGTTCTCTCTTCTGCCTCTTTCTCTAAGCACAAGCCTGCCTGCAACTTCAGCTTAATTGATACCAAAGGGATTTCAGTGTCCACTGACCACAAACATAGCTCCAGAAATGGAACCTGAAGTGGCTTGTGGTTCAATCCACAAAGGCATCTTGATTAGACCACTTCAGTTTAGTAAAAATTTGACAAAGATTTCTGATTTTCTGAGTTTGTTGGAAAAAAAAAATCGAAGACCAACACTTGGCACTTGGGCTTTTTAAAACAATTGTCCATGAGAGTGATAAATCTTCCATCAATGCCTGCAGGGAACATTTTCACATGAGCATATACAACCTGTGGTGGTTATATGTTAAAACAGAATCCCTAAGGATGATAATGGGGTAAGCACAGTATGGGTTAGGCTGTTTATAATGGTAGACAAAACCTTTAAAAGATAAGGTTAAAATTGCTTAAGATTATGTCTGTAGAGATCAGGTGTGGTGGGGAGGGCTAGTTGTCCACCAGCTCACTTATGTATTAACACCTTCAATTAAGGCACAGTGATTTTTGGGCATATCTTTTGTCAAAACAGAAAAGTTTACAGCACTGTTAATATCAAGTCTAATGATCAGTCTGTTAAGTCAAATACTTTAACTAGCAGTGTTGATGGATCAGAGGATCAGATGTTTAAAGATCCTATTGATTTGTGGAGGATCAACTAATACTGCAGCTGACTTCTATCTATGACAAGATGTTTTGTACCCTTGACTCAGCATGAAATGCAGCCCCTCTTGCACCTCTAGGCTCTGTGCACAACTGGCTGCTGCACAGCATGATCCAGGATCACTGCTTGGGGAACAGCTTTAAAATTGACTTTCTCAGCAAAAAGCCACCAGGAGTTGGCCAGGATGAAAAGTGAAGGTAGATGTGTGTCACAAACCTGGCCCCATTCATGTGGCTGTAAGGGAAGAGTCAGCTGCCACCCTGAGTCTCCCGCAGGAAGGTGTTATAACCTTGGCTTTGGAGCTGGCAGGGATCCCTTTCTCCTGCCAGTGCCTGGGGAGGCGGGCCATGCTATGCCAATACCAAGGCATGCAACTCTTTCTTGTTTCACATAAGCAGTCCTTTGCATGATTTACAACATGATTTCCCCCCATTTTTTGCAGAAAATTCTCTAAGCAGTATAGCACCATCAGAGTCACATTTTGCATTCCATTGTGTTCCCCTCGGATTGAAGGACCCGGTTCTGAAGCTCAGACATGCATGTCCCTCTCCAGCTCCCAAAACTCTCCAACATGCTTTTATCTTGTTCACCATGGCTCTCCACAGCCTGAGTAGGTTTCCTGCCCATGAGAACTGTATCTCACATAGTTGCTGCTCCTTATCCACTGCTTGGGGTGGGAGTCCTCCCTTCTGAGCAATTTGCTCCAGTCCATGAGCATTGGGAGATAGACAAGAGATTTGAACCATCCCAGATACCTGGGGGTAGTATTTGCATAAGGTTTTCTTGGATTTGGCCAACAGGAGCAGTCCTGGTCACTCATAGGAATGGATGTTTTGACACCTAGAAATCAATCCTGATTTATTCCAAGTAGGGCATGTATGAACTTTAGGCATCTCTAGGGCTATGCAGTAGGTGAGCAATTTTGGCTGATTATCCTACTGAAATGTAGAGTCATTCATAGAATCACAGAATGATAGGCAGGAACATCATTAACTAAATCAGGTTGTTCAAAGCTCCATCTAGCTTGACCTCAAATTCTATTAAAGATAGGACATTCACAATTTCTCTGAGCAACATGTTCCAGTATCTCACTACTCTCATTGCAAAAAAAAGTCTTGTACATCCTATCTAAATCTACCCTCTTTCAGTTTAAAGCAATTGTCCCTTTTATCAGGGTCTGTGGGAATGGTCTGTCCATTCCCTCAGACCCTGATAAAAAGCTTGTCCTCTTCAAGTAGTGAAAGGCTGCAGTATGGTCTCCCTGGAACCTTGCCTGCTCCAGGCTGAACAACTCCAGCTCTCTCACTCTTTCTTCATAGGCGACATGTTTCATCCCTCTGATAATTTTTATGGTCCATGTGCTGGGGATGCCAGAGGGGAGGCAGTGCTCCAGGTGGGGTCTCACCAGAGCAGAGTAGAGGGGCAGAATCACCCCCTTGACTTGCTGGCCTCACTTCTTGTGATGCAACCCAAGATACACCGTGGGCTCATATCCTATTTTTCACTTACCTGCAGGGCTGCTCGCAATCTATTCTTTCTGTACTCTGTGCTGATACTGTGGTTTGTCTGAGCCCAGGTGCTGGACCTTGCACTTGGCCTTGCTGAACTCCATGAGGTTTATGTGGACCCATTTCTCAAGGCTGTCTAGGTCCCTCTGGTTGGCTCCCCTCCCCCAAATTGTATCAGCTTCACCACTCAGCTTCCTGTCATCTGCAAGCCTGATGTGGGCATGCTCAATCCCACTGCCTGTGTCACTGATTAAAATATTGTAGTATTGGTCCCAGTGTGAACCCTCAAGAGACACCCCTTGTAACTGATCTTCATCTGGACATTGAGCCATTGAGTACTCTCCAGAAGAGACCTTCCATCAAACCTGTATTTCTCCAATTTAGAGGCAAATATACATTATCCTTTCTTGCTCAAGGCCTCAAAATACTGGGAAAAAATATCATGTTGGGATAAAGGCAGCTACAGCAAGGACTACTACCCCAAAATGTCTCAACTGTGTTCTTTCTGTTATTATGAACTCAGAAATAGCCATATTTTCAAAATCTGAATCTCTTTCTAGGAAGATGTATAGGCAGGCTATCTTGCCTTGCTATGTATTCTTCTTACCACTGCTGCCTTCCTTATACAAATTTTCTATAACAACAGTTTTACTTCATAGTATGAACTAACAGAGAAATGAAGGATATCTGAGTTAATTCCTGTGTCTGTCTTTAGTATGTTTCTCTTTTGTCTACACAGATTCCTTAGGGTTTGGAAAAAAAACCCCAAATACCAAAAACCAAAAAAACCACTGAAATTTACTTTGACTGATATGTTTTCTTGGTCTACTTTTCTTTCACAAGAGAAAAAAAGTCTGCTAAATATTTAGGAATTTTCCCTCTTTCCACAAGAAACCTAAGCAAGTAGGGGCCCAGTCCTACAAGATTTCTTGAGTGTCTTCCTCACTTGGATATGCTTCCCTGGAGACAAGGGGAAATTTGCGTGAGAGAGGGCTGTAAACTGAACCCTGAGAATGGAAATGCAATTTTTAAACAAGCAAAACCAAGGCATCAATGTGGTTAACATTGCTTCCCACTTTGGATTATGTATTGTATATAATCCAATTTAGACCAGTCAAGGAGGGCAAAAAAGTTTCATGAGCCAAAACCCAAGGAAGGAGGGAGCCTAAATCCTGTGAGATTTTGTTTGTATTTCAGAAACTAACCAGAGAGGAAATGCATTTTAAAAACCCAAATTCCATTACTTAGAGCTGACCTGTGATTCTTGCAGTCTCCTTACACTCAATCTACATGTTCCCTCTGGCTTGCACGCTACCATCTCTGAAGTTCCTGCTACTAATCATTACAATATGGATTCTCTAGCCTCAATGTTAACATTAAATGTAGTGGTTTTCAGCTGTAGCCCTCAAAGCATTAAGAAAATAAACCCCCCACTAAAAGCCATTTTCAACCTCATGTCATCAGGGACCACAGGGACCACCAGCAACTGTCTTGTACTAAGTTTTGATCTATTGCTTTTGCCTTTCCCCCTCTGATGTATTTTTACAGGGTTTGCAACTACAGAAGTGCCAGAACAGTAAATCTGTCTCCCACAGGTTGGCACCCAGACTTCTTCAGTGCCCTGCTCCCCATTTGTAGTTCAGAATTGGTTCTGAGCATTGCCATGAGTCCATATGCAACTGGCTATTATATGTGGACTGTGAATATGCAAAGCCATGGAAACCTGAGCACAGGGAAGACCAAAACACCTTCACAAGATGTCTTTTTCTGCTTCAGAGGTGGTAAGAGTCTAGTTTTCAGACTTTTACTCTATTGAAAATATGTCCATCCAGTGCAAAGTGATCTTCATTATTTGTGAAGTTCCAATTTACCACTTTTCCTTCTCCATCGTGCTTCTGACACTGAAGATTTTTAGCAAATCTTTAAGAATTTCTGAGCAGTCCTAGCAATGGAGCTAAGGTGGAGGCAGAGGAGCGCCTGATCTCTGGCTTCATAAGATGCTGAAACTGTGAGAGATGTGAGTGAAGACAGGAAGAGGTACTTTTTGTGTAGCTTGTGCTGGTACCTGATCTGTTTGGCAGTTTAACAAGGAAAAGCATGCCCTAGCTCACCTGAATGCTGAGGGGTTTGATCAGGACCTTTTTCATGAGGGATGTTAGTGGTGGTGCTGAACAGAAATATGATACCACACTTCCACAGGCATAGTTTGCAGTCTACCTGTCAGAAACAATTACTTCAGCAGCTGTACATGCTGTCCTGCAACACAAGTAAAGTAAGAGCTAGTGTGTGTAGTGGAGCCTTTCCCACTGACATGGAGTGGGCTTTTCCTTCTCAGATGAGGGCAGAAGACAGCCTTTCCCTTTGTGCAGGTTATCAGATAAACCAGTTGTCTGAACACTTTGCTATACTTCTTTGGGATTTCTATTTAACATAATGACATCTGAGAAGCAGTTTGAGTATGTGAAATGCAGCTATTTCTGGTCTGGGATATGTTTTAAGAATGTTTCTCCTTTCCTTTTGGGGAAGAGTGGCTGGAAAGAGGCCCAGCAGCAAAGGACCTGGGGTTGCTGGAGCACAGCAGCTGAACATGAGCCAGCATGTGCCCAGGTGGCCAAGAAGGCCAATGGCATCCTGGATCAGAAATGGTCTGGCCAGCAGGATCAGGGCAGGGATTGTCCCCCTGCACTGGGCACTGGTGAGGCCACACCTCAAGTACTGCATCCAGTTCTGGGTCACTCAGTTCAGGAAGGACATTGAGGTGCTGGAGTGAGTCCAGAGAAGGGCAACAGAACTGGGGAAAGGTCTGGAGCACAAGTCCTATGAGGAGCAGCTGAGGGAGCCAGGGGTGTTTAGCTGGAGAAAATGAAGCTCAGGAGTGACCATATTGCTCTCTACAAATACCTGAAAGGAGGTTGGAGTAAGGTAGGTTTGGCCTCTTCTCCCAGGCAACAAACAACAGTGCAAGAGCAAACAGCCTCCAACTGTGCCAGCAAAGGTTCTGGTAGGACCTCAGGCAGAATTTTGCCATGGTAAGGATGTTTAAGCATTGGAACAGACTGCTTTAGGGGGGATGGTGGAGTCACCATCCTTGAAAGTGTTCAAGAAACAACTGGACGTGACAGTGCTATGGTTAGTTGGCATGGTGGTCTTTAGTCAAAGGTCATACATGATGATCTTGAAGATCTTTCCCAACCTTAATGATTCTGTGATTGTCTATAGGGATAATTTCAAGCTGAAGACATTGGAAAAATATTAATTAGAGTTTGAAATCCAGCTTAGCATTTCAAATGGTGATGCACATAACAAATATTTTTGCACATCTGCCTCCTTTCCATATTGGTTCCTTTCACTTATCACTGCAGTTGGGACCCTTGGTCTCTCATCAGATGCTGGCTGTCAAGCCAGTGGGGCTGGAGTGTTCCATCTGGTGGCACTCCTGCTTCAGGCAAGAGCAACCAGAAATTCACAGGATAGTCTCAGAAATCAACAATTTCTTGAGTAATACTGACTTCTTGATGCAGCTTTGGCTTGTGCCTAAAACGTTTTCTGGGCTGAATGCTAGTGGATCAAGAATGATGACTGGGCAAAACTCACAAAGGACTCAGGTGCCCCTAGCGTGTTTGAGTACTATCATTAGTGTTTTAAATTATAGTAGGGCTGGGTAAAATATATGTGGCTTAAACAGAGGTGCATGAAGCTCTGAGGGGAATGCAGGTGCATGCAGAATAAGCCTCTTTTCTCTCCTGCTTAGAATTGCAGGATGAGACTTTAGAAATTCTAGGATGCTGTTGTGGCATCAGAGAGGGTTGCTGGACACTGCACAGGCACCAAACCACTCAGCAGTGGAAGACTGAAGTGGAATGAGGTGGAAGGGGAGGAAGAGGGGAGAAATCAGCCCTCCTTGGCTCCCTGCTGGATCACACCTGTCCATCAATGTCCATGGTCATGGACAGATGTTTCCTCAGGACATGGTTGCTCACTGGAGGCTCTGCTGCTGCTCAGTTATTCCTCACTGCTCCTGAGAAGAGCAGCTTGAGAGAAAAGGTTCGTGCTCCTGGGAAAAGCAGGAAGGTTGCCTTACACAGAACTCACTGGAGTATTAGTTTTGCCCCAGGTTTCATACCCATCTGCCTACCAGCAGAGTATGGGGGCAGCAGCCACCACCCAATGAGCAATGAGGGACGCCTGGGCAGGGTGACACTTTCCCCCACCACACCTGGAGCTGGGAGAGGTTATGTCAGGCAGCAATCTGTACTACCACAAGACAACCAAAAGGGAGTATGAGCTTGCTCAATACCTATGTTGAAGAAGGATAGATGACAGTGTTCATTGAATTGACTTAGTATCTGTACATATTTCCTAGAAATGTGGCCTCTGTTCATCTAGCTGTTTCTCTGGCATTGTGGAGAAGAGGGCTACAGAGGCAGACAGACCTCAAAGAAGACTTTCTGGAGTCCATTCTGCAGGTGACTGTATTTTGCCCTCACAGCAGGCTGGTTTTGATGGTCTAGTAAATGTTTTTTGTCCTGTTACACTGTGATCCTACATGACCATGGTTGATGTTCCCTCCTCTTCCTTACCTGGAGTCTTCAACTGCTCTCCTGCTCTGTCTGCCACTCTGGAGGCTGAGTGTTTATGCCAAAACAGCTGCTCCAGCTGAGATCTGACACCAAAGAAGGAGGAATTTTATTCCCCAGAACAGAAAACCCTGTCTAAATTTGGGAGTGCCAGGAAGGAATACTCTTGGCTTGTCTTTCATTCACACTGTAAATGATGTATCCAACAAGTGGTGAGTGATGATAGTGAGCTGCATCCAAATCCTAATCAGCCAGGATTATGGTTACAACCAATAAATGAACGAACTCCTGCAAATTCCAGCCTCCCAGGAGGGATCAGAACCTATTTATGTAGAGTGAGAAAAGACATCTCTTTCACAAGCCCTGCAACAGCAAAAGCAGTTTTCCACTGGCACTCGCTTTTCTTCTGCTGAACAGAGCAGGAGAACTTCTTCCCTGTTACATGGCACTAGAATTCTTGGTTAAAATGAAGCAGGTGTTTTGCTGAAGAATAAGTTAGGAAGTATTAATCTATTTGTGAATTTGATTGAATTTCATGAGTGGTTCTTTTCGGACAAAAAAAAAAGGAAGAGTGGGTTTGAGTACATCACAATATTTTACTTGGTTGCAATATTTGTAAAATGAAATATTTGGTTTCAGAAAAATATTTTATTTTGAAATGTTGCCTTTAAAGAAAGTCTCAAAGAATTTTAAAAACAGGTTTTACCATTTCCAAAGGAGCTAGAACCTTCTCTTTGAAGTCAAGGGACGCATATTAAGTCAATCTCAGATGGCTGATTTTTCAATTAGCTTTGCCAACTGCTGTCCTCCTCCCTGCTGTGTGCTTCACTTTGGCTTGGCAGGAGCTGGCTCCATGTGTCCTGCGTCTTTTCCTCTTCTTCTTAATTTCCTTTAGCCTTCTCTAACTCAAATGGGCACTATTCCCCCAACTCAGTTTAGGTCCATTTTGACAAGAAAAGGATTAGAATACATTTCTGGAAGTCTATTATTTCAATTTCATTTTTATGGAAGTAAAATATTCTTGGAGTCCTTTCATTTATTGATTTAGTAGAGCACATTGAAGAAAGTGCAGAGATCATAAGGCTATATAGTTTGTCTGATTCAAGAACAGGTAGATTTGGCTTGGAAAAAATCTTAGTTCGCTGAATGTTCAGTATTAAGTGGTTGTTGCTGTTCCAGGGAAAACATCTTCCTCCTAACATCTTCCTCCTCTATCTAATTACAGAGAAAAAGAAATCTAATGATTTTTTTTGGCAGCCCTACAAACATTTTCAGTCCTATGTCGAAGATCTGTGTGAACCCAACTTGTTCTATCTATCTTGTATTCAGAAGACTTCTTATCAAGCAAAGCCTGCTTCTATCATCGTCACCATAATCCCAAGTGCTTCCTGAGTCTTTTGGGTGAATCATAGCACCATAATCCAAAAGGGTTGCACTTACTTTCACAGTTACTTCACTGGTTTTGGTGTCACCAAAAGATTCCCTCTTCATTGCAGGAACTCAATTGCATCCTGTTAACCAAGGGCACCAAGTCTTTGGACCACAAGGAACACACAGTTACGGCATTTGCTCTGGTTGGCAGAATGCTGTAGCCATTTGTTCCCAGCAAATAAGTGCCTTTCCCACAGAGCCCTCCTTTGCAGCCCAGCCTTTCTCTCCCTTGCTTATGTATAAACACCCCTTTGATTTAAATTCCGCTTCATCAAAATTGGTGGCAAACCTCTTGTTCTGTTTAGAAGTGAAGACTGCATATGCATTCCAAGAAGAAAGACTCCTTCCTCTTCATAGTGTGTACTTCATGTTACTTGATGTTAAATTATATCTGATGATATTTCACTGATACAGGGAAAAAGAAAAAGGATCAAGTAAATTATTCCATATGAGCTGTTGCTAGAGGATCAAATGTGACCATGACATGATTGAAAGAAGAAAATACACATTTTGCAACCGCCAAGTGGAGATGTGATTTTTCATACTGAATAACCAGTTTTAGAAACTGGTCTAGACACAGTCAAACGTAAAAAAAAAGGTGACTTTTTAAAATGGGATGATAAGGGGTTACTAACACTGACCTAGACGCATGGTGGAGTTTTCTACAAGTTTTCGCATAAAAGCACTTAAATAAAAGACCCAGCTTTGTGTATCCAAGATTTTGTTGTTTCTGAAATGATACATTGACCTTCTCAGACCTCCAGGTATATGAAGATCAGACTAAATACTGAAAGTGCTTCTGCTTTCAAAATTTGCACTTTTGTTTCCTAAAGAAAATCATTACTTCATGGGTAACTCTTCCTATATTTCTGATCACTAGAAATTACAATAATTACTTCCTTGATTGCCAGCCTATGTATTATGTTTTTAAAAAATGTATAAACTGTTTTGAAATTTATTGAATTTACAGAGCTGCTGTGCTCTGTAAATGCTCACATGCTGTGAGTATTTTTTGCTCACAGTACTGCAGGGATGAGGAATAATGTAGCAAACATGGTTCAAAAGCTAGCCCTAGTGACTTTGTATTAACATAAATTATCATCAAATTTTGGAGTCATATTCTGTATGTTAATGCCTCATAATAGTGTTTCTCAGTCTTCATTTTACCCCTTTTTTTCCTACAAAATAAACATTTTTGCCCATGGAGTATCCTTTTACCTTTAAATATCTGACCTTTCATAAAGAAGAACTTAGTAGTGCGCTGTTTATGCATTAGAAAATGTGATGCTTATCACACTTCCCTCGCTTCTCTATTTTGTTGTAATTCAGAAAATGGCTCCCTAATTATTTCCTTATAACTTAAACCACCTCATTTTCTTGTGTGGCAATGGGTCCGTCTAGAAGTCCAAGCAAATGAAATCTTGCTACTTTTGGGGCAAAAAATGTCTTTCACAAAAAGAAATATAAGGACAGTATCACATTCTCATTGTCAGTATAAAAGTAACCACTTTTTCCAGGTGGCAAATGAATGTTAAATCACTAGACATGAAAAC
Organism: Cettia cetti; assembly: GCA_013401135.1. NCBI lineage: Eukaryota > Metazoa > Chordata > Aves > Passeriformes > Sylviidae > Cettia > Cettia cetti. The sequence continues at coordinate 18,228 of VZUI01081107.1, read as the reverse complement.
ATTAAATAAACTGCTCATTTTCAAGGAAAATTCTCATATATGCAAAAGCTGAATTTTATACAGCTCAACAAAATAACTCATTCCCTTCTGTTCTGAAGAGGAGTAACTAGTAAAGATCAGTGAAGTTGTGAATTCTGCGGCAAAGGAGCAGCTCATCCAGGGGCTGACATGAGAGGAAAGAGGACCAAGAGCGATTCAGAGGCACCAGTGTGAGAAGGAAATGGGCAGGCTGGAGACAGAACTGAACTCTGGTCCAGCTGAGGGGGGTCAAACCCATTAACCTGGGACATAGAGCTTCCTTCTGGGTGGGTTGTTAGTTGTAAGGGAATAGATAACACTTCCTTGTTTTCTCCTTCCTATAAGCAGATTATTAACATTTCCTTTGCCTATGCAAATTACACACCTGAAAATAGTTTCAGCTTAAACCAGAGCATTTTGTCCAGTGACTCAACATAAAGCTATTTCATCCTTTTTTAAACAAATGGACACTACTCTTGTTTTCTCTTGCTCTCTCTCTTGGAACTATCTTGAGCTGGTTTCTATGACCTGTTGTTTCACATTATGAATAAATAGGTTTTCTTCACTTTGGTTATCCCTTAATCCCTTTCAGGCATATGATAGTTCTGGAACTTTATACAGTGTCTCTGGTTAATGTACCTCTGAAAAGTTAGATAAGGCTGATCCTTATTTAGCCTGCATTCAGTAGAATTACATTGAGCTATTTTTGGCTGAGTGCCCTTTTAATTTTCCAAGTTCTCAAATGGAGTCATTTAAAGTATAAAAATGTATGAACATCTTTCCTCTGAACTAAATGGCACTCTTTTTCTTGGCTTAATTTCCTTTGGAAGTAAATGCTATACTATGCTTCACTGGTACCAACAATCAGTAATGTAGTGTAGGTTGCCAGACATAAAGATTAGATAAGTATTTGAATTTTCAGTAGTGTTTTCATGGAATTATCTATATGCAACTCATATTCTATTCTGAGAGACCAGTGGGGTTAGCAACACTAATTATATTTCTCATCTAAAAAGAAATTATATTTGCAACAGTGGAAAGACTTGAATTCTATTTGATATGTATTTTTTAAAAATCAGCCCAAGAGTCAATATTAAGGTTGGTCCTGATTGTGTTCTAGAATCTGAGAGCCCCTTGAAGACGGAACATTTACACTACACAGTTTGCTCTAAATGGCTTAGAGTTAAAGAAAAAAAAAAGTGGCATTTAGTTTCTCCTAACTGAAGTTTCCTCCAAGATGATCTCTGTAATTTGATATTGGAATAACACTGACTTTCTAATAATAATCAATTCCACTTTAAGAGGTAACCATGCAAAATTGGCCCAGGATTCCTCATTAGAGCTATTCCTTGAATGCACTGACTCATTTCTGTGGACTGAGGTAAAAAATAGCTTTCTATTCCTGTCATTGTGGGAGAACTAAGGCAGGTTGGAAAGATGAGGCTGCAATAGATTTCTCCTCAGCATTATTGATTTTGAATGAAATTAAATAGATTCTTTTGGTAAAGTTACCTGAAATTTACCTGTTTTTCAACAAATCTCTACTGCAAGAGTAAATATTTTCCCCTGACTTTCCTTTTAAAACTTTTCTCTACCAGTTGAATTTTCTTAGTTTCCCACTTCCACTATGAGGAAGCTACCTGTACAATTCCTTACTTATAACCCAAGCCTATTAATATCTCACTTTTTTAACAAAAACAATAGTGGAATTCTCTTGCTGTCCAAGCCAATTTACACAACTTTAAAAGAAATATCAGTTTCGTCTCCTTCAGAATAGGGTGACTGACTCTTGTGTTCCAAAGCTTAAGGACTCATCAATCATAATTAATAAAATCCTCAGTTATTACTCCTGTGTTCTGTAATGGCTAGAGGAGTGCTTGCCCAGGATGAAAGGTGAAGTCTGGTTGGTAGGGTTCATTTTCCTACCCTAGGAAGTGGAGGGAAAGGGCATTTCACCATTGTATCTCATGCTTTTTAGTGCTTCCAGCCAGATCTGGTGGTTGGCCCACATGTATGAGAGGCACGAGCCTGTTCTTCCACTGTCCCCATGGGAGGGTTGGGAGCAGTGACATTGTCAAACATGACCTGTGCCTTTTAGCACTGTTTTGGCCAGGTGCTTTTCATCATTGCATCACGACCAGATGCTTCAGGAATAAGGTAATGATTTTTTCGTGCCACTCTTCCCCTACATATTGCCTCAATTCCCCCTCCTAGTCAAATGTTTGAAATTTCAGACTTTGACTGCAATCTGTGAGAGCTCCTGATCTGGGAGCACTCCATGCTGGGGATGCCAGTGTAGACTTCATTTGGGGTGCAATGAGCAGTTACAGTGTTAATGCACCCTGTGTGTTTCATGGGGTCTCTGTGCCTTGACCTCAGAAAGTTTCAGCACTCTTCAGACATGTCTTTGTACAATAAGGAGTGTGCAAGGGTGGGAGGTGAGACTCTGTCTCTTCATATACTAGGTATTAATTTTTACCTACTTTTAAATCCTTCACCAGAGCCTCAAGAGATCATTAGTTTCATATAAAGCTAACAACTTGTGTATCTTTCCAGTATTTAGGTAAGTGGAAAAGAGCCCATTTTTCTAATCTCATTGGCATCTAGGTTGTATTTTATGAATTTTATCATATGGAACTAATATTTCAGTACATGTCAAAAAGACTTTGCTTAATGCAATCCAGCATTCCTGATTATACTGGCCAATTTATACAACATTATGAAACAATTAGGATGATACATATGCAATATGAATATGGTATAAGTAAATATGAGTTGAGCAACGTGATGGTGAACAGGCCTACTTATAGGATAGTCTTAGCTGGATACTTGAACAAAGAGGGACAGAGACAACATAGATGGAAGGTGCTTCCCTGCAAGCCTGAGGCTTGTGTACATGCAGCACATTCAAATGTGTGTAAGAGGCAGCAGTGCAAAGGACCTTATCAGAGCTACCCCTTCTGTAAGCCTTGCTAAACACCTAAAGGAAAGCCACAGGAGTGCAGGAGTTTTGCTATTCCAGCTCACCTGTGAGGCTGAGGCCAATGCTAAAGCCATAAAAATTACTCAGAAAAACTCAGGATTGATATTACCCTGTTGGACTTATGGAAGGACATGAGTTTACGAAGCTGTAGGCACGGAGGTGTGGGAAGGGATCTGCCCTGAGAACTTTTCTGGGAGTGATGGAGATCAAGGTGGCCTGTGAGGGGAGGGGGAGGTTGCTGGGAACGAGATGATCTCTCACAGAAACCAGCCTATGCAGGATCCTCCCGGCAGGGTGCTGGGTTTCAGTGCCAGAAATAGGGGCAAGGAGTGAAACAGATGTACATTCACACGGCCAGACCTCTGGTTTTTGCAACAAAGCCTTTCATATGAACCTGGAGAGAGAGCTTCCAAACAAAGCTGTGGAAATGGCTGACTCCAGATGGTTTGTTTACCAAGTGGCAAAGCAGAGGTTTGCCTGAATTTCCCCTCCAATGCCATGCTGAGGGCAGTAGCAGGGTAGGTCCCTTAGTTTTGCGTACACGGCAAGTTAGCCCAGTATTAGACACTCTTGCAGGGCCAGAGGTGAGATACTAGGCTCAGAGAAGGAATAGACACAGGCAATGTGTCATCTGGTAAATTATTCAAATGAAAGCTGATGAAGAATCATGTGTGTCTGCTCTGGGAAACAGTTTTAGCATCACAAGAACCTCTAGTCCCATGCACAGTGCCTTGGCAGGAGTTAAGCATGGATGGTCTCACTGATTGCCACTGTTTTCCTGAAGACAACAACACTGCATCCAACTCTACTGTTCCTGTTCCTGCAGCAGTGCAGCAATTTCATGCATCAAAGACCTACTCCAGTCTCTCTCCCTCTTCACCTTTGTTGCCCCAGGATCTTGTGGGACTCTGAAAGGCTCTCACTTCAATTTCCTTTAAAGAGATTACTTCTGGATATTCAGCTGTGAGAGGGGAATGGGATTTTGGCAACTCTAATGTAGTACAGGGTATTTAGGTTCAAGTGATGACAAATGAGCGTAATTAATATATTGAAGTATGAGTCTGTAAGTACTCCCACCCTCAGAGTAGTTTGCTTGTTTTTAAATGCAGTTTCAAAACATAATTCATTATGTGATTCGAGTGAATGTCGAGCCAATTTCCACTTGGATCTGTGTCCTGGAGGACTGTAAGAAACCTGTTATTCTGTCTAGCACCAGGGATAACATGTAATTCTCAGACCAAACTCACGTGAATTTCTTTTCAAGTAGCTGTACTCCAGCAAACAGCTGGTTTCTGGACTGAAAGCTCCAGAGAAGTCCCAGGAACACACGCAGTTTTTTCTGCTCTTCCTGACTGTTACTGCTTTCACTCAGATGCAGGTTTAGTTTGAAAATACTTGCTGGCACCACCAGCCAGCAGAGGGTAAAAGACATAATTTCCTGCCCTAAGTTAATAGTCTCATGTTTCAGAAAGATGTCCCACACCACCACCTATCTGTACTGGAGTACATGATCAAAATGCCAAGGTATTACCCCTTTCTTGTGCCAAAAATGATTCCAGTGGCTGTATTCAAAACTAAGACAGACTTTATAAGTGAATGAGTATTTGGATTTTGCTTTAGGTTTTTCAAGATTTTTTTCTTTGATCAGTAGGATTGGTTGATATTTTTTGATCTTTATTTTATGCTTCATTGGTTGACACATTTATCACCATAAAGAAAAATGTGTTTGAATTGCACAAGACCTTTTGCTGATGGAGACCTGTCATACACACCTTTGACTTTTCTGGATTTGTCCTTTACATGATGCAAAGGGCAGGTCAGAGAAGAGCCTGAATAACTCCAGATTGCCTCTGTCTCTAGACACAGGCAATTTACAGAGTCTGTGTCAACTAGCAGCCCTCACCAATGCAGAAGCAGTAGTAGTAGCATTCCATCCTCCACAGGATGGATAGGAAAATTATCCTGGCAAGCTGGAAAATTATGGCATGGCAGAGAAATATGTTTTAAATATCTATATACATTAAATTAATTAAATTTAATATTTAAATTTCTACATGGAGAGGCACTAAAGAATGAAATGCCCAGTGAATGAGCCCAAAACCAGGAACAATGATTCTTTAACAAAAACAACACTTTTAAAGAACTTTAAGGTTTTTTAAAACATAAGCCATAGTGAATGTACGTGCCATTTTGACTTATTTTCTTATTCAGAACTGTCCAACTGGATTACATTTGCATACAAAATTTGAAAATACAAACTGGAATAGATGAAGCAAGTATTGTAATTATGGCTTTTTAAAGTATACAAAGTACAAGCAGTCAGTACTTGTGCATGCAGTTCACATGTTAATATTTCAAAATTTAGGACCCCTAAAATTTGTACCCATCATGCTCTAGTTGTGTGCAAATACTGTTTCCATTACAGGTGCTTTATACCACACAAAGCTAGCCTGCTTTGGTTAAGAATACAAAAATGCCCCCACCAAATAACTACACTGATTTTGGTAAGGAAACCAACATTATAAAAACAGCTTCCTGAACATTAATAGTTGTATTATATCTCTCTAGCTAGTTGTAAAAATAATTATTTTGCATTTTGCAATGAAAATCAAAATGTCATGTTCTCAGGTGTGAACTTAAGGTCTAACACAATATTTATTTGGGCTTGTAGCTAGAGTTAAAATACTATATGAATGTAAATTCTGAAAAATAAAAATTTGTACCATTCTTAAGATTTAAAAGCTATTTTTTATCCAGAGAGAAATATTGGAAGACCTTTATCTTTGAGATAGCAAGTTCCTCATGAACTCTTTGAGTCACTAGCAATATACAGTCCATGTACAGGACAGATTTTGTTTCTAATTGTAAGAAAATCATCTATCACTTCAGTCTGGAAAGGGCTTTCCAGACTATCCCCTCCTCCCCAGCCCCTTGCATCTGTTTGCTATGAGACATGCTCTGTGTGATATAAGGGGCCAGTGCCCATGGAGCTACACAGCTTCTTCATCACCTCACACCTGGATGTGGCTCTGCAGGTTACAATTGCAATTAGAATGATTCTATTTTATATAAGACTAGTATTTTCTGATTTGCATCAGCAAGTCAATGTTAAGAGCCAATATAAGACAGGTAATGGATGGTATGTCTGCTGTAGCTATATAGACATGGCGGCTGAATTCTGACAAGTGACATGCCAAATTCTGGTTTTATATATTCATGTCTTTTACAATATTAACTTTTTGATTGAAATTTACTGTAATTATTTCCTACCTTTAGGATTTGGAGTTTTTGCAGTTGCTACTAAACCCAAATTTTGAGTTCCCAGCAACTGGGATGAGTATACTCCTCTACTTGCAGAACAGTTCAAACTCCTGCTATAATGAAAATTGGTAATACTTGAAATTTAGTTAAGCTTAGATAAAAACTAAGCCAAAAGAAAGTGAAAAGCAGTGAAGTTTCCCCTTTACAGGCCTAATGAAGCAGCTGCTAAGGTTCTTGGATAATTTATAGAATCACAGAATTATTAAAGTCAAAAGAGACTTCTAAGGCCATCAAGTCCAAAATCTAACAAAGGCCTGCCCCCAGGTACATGCATCCACAGCCTGGAAACTATAGACCCTTTCACTAACTTCATCAGGGCTGGGATCATCCTCTTTGCATCATTGTAATTTCTTCTCCTGCTCAGCCTTGTTTGTAGGGCAGTTTACCAGTTGAGGCTCATGCTTACCTCATGCCACCTGGAAATTGCCGTTCAGGTGTTAACATGAATTTAGCTGTGGTACAGAAGTAAAGCCTGCCTTCACATTCTCTCAAACAACATTGTCCTTCAGGCAGTGGAGACAACCACCCTGCTTTGGCAGATGATTATGAAAGCTGTGTGTTGCTGATTTGGCAGTTTCTCCCACTTTCTCTGTTTTCCTTAGCTCCAAAGAACAGTGGTGGACAATTTGATCTGTTTAGTTGGGCTCATCCAAGAAGATGAGCATGTTCCAAAATGCTCAGATCTTTTTATTGGACAACACCTATCTACCTATCTGCAATCATATTCAAAGTCTCCCAGACAAATTTCAGATTTATGTATTTTATTGCAGTGTCCTTGAATGCTTCCCTATCACCCTTGTCAGATACAAAATAAACTAATTCCTAAATTCCTAAATAAACTCCAAGCCAGGGCATGAGCGTCCCTCATTCATCCATCTGCTGTTAACATCATGCAAGCAACTCCAGCTCTGTGGTTTTGTGAAATGGACTAATTTATCACTGGATGTGATGGTGGTCATAGTACCACCCTTTCCTTATATCAGATGCCTCACAGCTGTCTGATGAGATAGATTTCTTGTTCCTCTGGCAAGACTTCACAAAAAGCACAATGCTAAAGACTAAAGGTCAATTTTATGAAATGGATGAAAACAGTGAGTAGCAGATTAAACTTGCTTTCTGGTAAGTGTTGCCATTACTTTCCAGTAAATAAAGTAATGAATGGATGAATAATAAAGGTTGTGAGATAAAGAAGATACTCATTAAGTGATGGAAAATTATGTTGCTTTATAAACTCAAATATGCCTTTAGCTTTCTTTCCACTGTGATTTAGTTCTTGAAATATTTACCAAGAAGTCATTTTAGCTAGTCTAACTAGTGAAATCTGCATACAAATTAGAGCTAAATTCAGTCTGCAGCAATCAAACTGTTTCAGCAGCCCTGTTTCTAGATTTACGGGTAAGTGAGATGGTACAAGGAATGCAGCTCCCTCCAAGCAGCTCATACAAAAAGCCTTGAGCACCCTCTCATACTTCAGACTCTCCTGAGAGTCAGCCTCACTACTTGCATCATGGCCATTTTAAACAATCATTTCAATTCCTGGTTGCAAATCAAAAGTATCTCCCATGCTAGCAAATAAGTAAAAAATTTCCTTACAGATGTAGAAGATTTTGAGTGGTTTTGTTTCCAGGGGAAATTACAGCTGGCATGACTGCTAACCAGTACAACAAGGGGAACAAGTCTCTTCTATAGTGGAAAAGGATTTCTTCAAAGAGGAAAGATTATGTCTGGCCTAAAATAACTTAATTCTGTTATCTTTACAGAAGCAGTGAAGCTGAGATCAGTGGGGAATCTTACATGAAGAACAGGAGGAAATACAATCTGTTCAAGTAAGAAAATATATTTAAAGTAGTCATCTTTCAAATAACTTCTTAGAAGAGCTTGAAAAATCCTAGAGTGCACAACCATTGCTTGTGGTGTGAGCAGAGAGACTCTGCAAAGCACTTGTAGCAGGCATAGAAAAGGATTATAAATGTAGCCCTTCAAAACTTAACTTCATAAACTGAGAAAGGAATTATAGCAAGCAGTGCCAGTGACCTTGAAGAGACTCAACTTAGTAACACAGTAAGGTCCCTTCCAGTTCTGTCACCACACTTAAAGCCACTTTGCTTAAGTATAATTTAGCTTCTTTATTTGCTTTCATAAACACTTGTGCCAAAGGTTTCTATTTTCACAGATAAATGGGGAATGATTGCTGAAGATGTGAATGTATGCACTCCTGCATGCAGACACTCACAGAAAGGGCTCTCTATGCCAGGCTGTGCCCTCTCCACTTTTAAGCTTCAAGCACACAGGCAGAAAGGAGAACTGGGCAGTTGCCTGTTTCTTAGGAAGATGGTAGCATACCCTGGAAAGTAAGCCAAGAAATATTCAAATGGTTACAACTGCACCTTTGCCATGAGAGATGGAAGTGGCAGTTCAGTAGCATCAGGCTTGCATTGTGTCTGCACTTAAGAGTAAAGATTTTGGCTAAGTTGGTCACAGCTATGCACGTGGAAACTAAGACACATGAAAAGCTATGCCTCCCTCTTGGCCACCTCACCCTGGCCCAAGCTCCTACCCATGCTCAGGGGGGACTCCAGCTCCACCATAAAGTCTTCTTCTCATATCTTTGACTGGTGAATACCAGCCAGCCATCATTATATCTGATAATGAATAATCCCTGACAGAACAAAGGACTTTTTTCCATGGGCAAATGGTGCTGGAGAGCATGCTGAGACTCCCTCTCCTCTCCTATCAGATGAGGCTGCAAATCAGATGAAGATGTTAATCTGACAAACAAATATTTATACAATGTCATTGACCATTTCAGCCCAAGGTCACTGTGGAAAAAAACAACACAGTAAATTTTTATAAACAACTTTTGCTTGTGTCTTCTTCTTTAGAAATTACAGCACATTTACTTTCTGAATTATTTTCAAAGAGGGCAAGGAGTAAACCACAAAAATGCACATTTTGCAATTATAATTCATCTCCAATGCAGCCAGGGGAAGTGGATTTCCAGATACATTTTAATCCAAACTTGCCCTTGAATATTTCCATCTTTTTCCATCTTTCCCAGATAACCAAACACAGATACCAGAAAGATTAATTTCTTCTTTCTGGCTGCAGTAGGAACCTCTGCAAATTGTTTCTCTTGGAATATACAATAGCTTCTCTTCCTTACACATCTGTTTGCTGCCTTCTGCCTCATCAGGGCACTTTAACCTCAGTTAATGCACAGAGGATTTTACTGCTGGGAGACCATCTCTTTTTGAACCATCTAGAACTATACCTTGAGTCTCACTCCCATTTTTCTTTCTGGTACCCACACTGTGTTTGTGTGTGTGCGTGTGTGTGAAGGCTGATCAATCCATTGTCCATACACCGCAAGTGACACAGGACTTTTATCCAGCTCCCTAGTGAAGACCTTGCATTACCTACAGAGATTTGACAGCTGCCACTTGATTTTCCATGCCTTTTACACAAACAATTTATTTTCAGCAAGTATTTCATTCTCACTGTCTGCATTCCCACTCATTTATGCTGCACAGAGGTTCAAGCTACAACAACCTTTCTGGACAGATTAGTAAGACTCAAAAGCAAAGCACTCTCTTTTTGTCAAAGAGCTGATTGAACCTGTGTTGGTCTTCTTGCTCCATGTTGGAAAACCAAGATTTACAGACTTGGTCCTTAGCTGTTTCAAAGAGTGAAATGTGGTGTAAATTAGATTTGGCTCATTTGACAGGTGTCTCAAGAATGATTGATCGTGCCTGTCTCAGGTAGATACCTATAAGGATGGCATAAGTGTTTCCAAGGAACTACCTGCTTCTTTTTGCTGTCCAGTTAAGACTACATGGATACTTTCTAGATGAGTAAAGTAAGGTGAGATGATTCCTGCTTCTCATGACTTGCTCACAATTGGACAAGAGGTGTGTGTGAAAGGCAGGCATGACACCAGGACAGGCCATGTCTGGATTGGATGCTCACTGTGGCAAACTGTGTTCTGGTTTGTCAGTCATTCTGCAGAGAGGCGTACCTTTGAGTCCCTGAGGAAATTGTGGGCACTTGCCATTAGCCTTCAAAAAAAGCCAACTTGCAAAGTTGATAAATAGGTGAACTTGCAAAGTCAGGCTTAGCCAAGTAGATCTGAATTTTCTTGCTTGTTCTGTTCAGACATTTCTAAATCCTGAATTCTCCACTTGACGTTTTGTCTCAATTACACTAAATTGTTAAAACTATAAAGGAAAAGTCACCACCGATCTGAAAACAATAAATCTCAATCCTGGAACACTAATTGGGTTTCCAAACACCCTCCTAAATAGTACTTAATTTGACTTATGGATACTAGTTGCAGCTGTGTTCAAATAAGGATGGCAAACATGGTTTCATCATACTGGGACATGACTGCAGCTTCACAGTTTTATCACTCAGCTAAGGAATAATTTCTAATCTCTGTGTTAGCAGAAGTCCACCACTGTCAGCCTGTTTGGAAACACCATTGAGACTGCAGCAGTATTTGACAATAGCTTTGAAAATAAAACATGATTTCCTGGTTGTGGCTATTGCAAAATGTTTCCCATAACCCAGACCTGATCTGCTTTGGTTTCCCTTCACACTGCCCAGCAGAGTCACACAGCATCTCTTTGAGGGTGCAGCCAGTAAGTCTGGGAATCATCAGCTGTGCAGATTCTTGACCATGCAAAATGTGTCACATACAGGGGAAGGAGATCTTCTGTTCATACGTATTTTCAATTAAAAATATGTCAATGGAAAAAAAATCAAGAGTTATTTGATATTACTTCTGGTTTTTTATGTATTCTAAAACCAGACTTGAAATAGCATTACATCTTGATGCTACTCTTGCTGCACCCCTGAGGGTTTTTAAGGTCTGTGTTCTTGTTATGATCATTTAAAAAACCAAAGGAAACAGTATTTTTCTCACACTGAATAAAAGTGAAAATTAAAATTCTTAACACCTTCTGCTTAATTTCTGTATCCCAAACATTGAAAAGCAGCAGTACTTCCACAACTCCAATGCTTCAACAGCTCTCCAAATATATATTAAAAAAAATAAAAAATCAAGTTCTGTTATTTTTCTCTTCTGCCCCATGCTGCCCAGTTTGGCCCAGCCCAAGGAACCTCTAGGTCAGACTCCCATAAGCCCTCTGGCATATTACTGGATCATTTCTGAAGTGTAAACAAGAACCCAAAAACGCACTCATGGTGCAGCTGTGCTTGTGGCCAAACTTCAGTGTGCTATTACTTTAATTTGACTCTTATAAGCATGAACAGGTTCCCAAATTCAGCCAGAAAAGCACCCCATCAGTGGTTTCTTTGCTGTAGATTTGTATACATGCCTCTGACTCTTGCTGTGACTGCTGCAGCCAAAAGGAGAACCAGATCTCCATTTCATTCAGCCTTGCATAAATAAAAATATCATTAAGCACTATTTAAAATATGTTACATTTAACAAATTGACATGTAATCCCTTACAATTTATTGAACTTGGCAGTATTAATAAGTGTGGTCTAGATTCTATAAATCAAGAACATGTTTGCTGGAGGTATGTGCACTTGAAATCACTTCTAGCCAGAATTCTTACTGTTTTCTTCTGTTTTACTGGATACATGTCTATGGGTGTGATTACAAGATATATTTTAGTCTAACAATGTATTTTTCTCCTCCCACCAGATGGGAAGTGTTTTTTCCTTGTTGAAAATGTCATCTTGTATTGATTATCAATCACAATAAATACATTTTAAGGGCTTGAATTAAAGTGGTCCTTAAATTAAAAAAAATAAATTCAGAAGACAGAACAATGGGTACAATTAAATACTGAGAAATGCTTTGCCATTTTGCTGTGGAAAGTCTTTGGGTTAAGTTAGTAATGTCGTGCTCTTTAAAATTTACATATAATAAAGTGTTACACTGTTTATACATAATGTTTTACATTTTCTAATTTAAGATGCACATTTTAAAGAGCTGTCACAAACACATAGCTTTATATATTCCAGATGTGATGGTAGGTCCAGAGAGGTGTGTCAGTCTATGACTCACTGGTGTTCCAGATACACATGTGATATGGATCCACTCTACAAAAGACAGTGGAAGTCACTGTTTTCTATCAGTGCATAATGCTACAGCTCATACATGCAAATCAAGAAAAGGAGGGAGTGTGCAAATTATGTATTTTTAATCAGGTCTTTGGAGTATAGCCTTTGCACACTTCCTCCAAACACCTCCTGAGCCAGCCAGATACAGGTAATGGTGAATCCTACAGCCTCCAAAACTCTCAGATGGAGGCATTTGACCAAATCACCCTTTGCTACCTCTGAACCACCAAAATCCCAAATTAATCCTGGGGTAGAGTTTGCTCTTCAAGGAATAGATTAAAGTAGACATGACCAGGAAGGCAGAAGAATCTCCTGAGATACAGGAGACTTTTGTTTAGACAGCAAAATTGAACCAGAGAAGAGTTGATCTGATGAAATATATCCATTGGATTCAGCCATTACTGGAGAAGATATTAACACTGAGGGACTTCTGCAAAGTGTAGTGGGGGGAGTTCTGTGTTTTATATGTACTGTAAAATGCAGAGACTGATTATCAGTTTACCTTACTGGAATAACATGCAGCTCATTGGGAAGTCCTGTAACCCTGGGGCTCTGCCTCTTGTTGCTCTCATTACTCTTCTGTCAGCCACTGACATTTCCTTTGTACATCCAGAGGCAAGCTTGAGTTATATGGCCAAACTTATGAATCAAGATGACAGAATGTGTTACTGCATGTAAGCATTTAAAGTATTTTATATGTTTTTTTCTTACCCTGAAAGGGCATCTCACATTCATTGTTAAAACTGTCATGACTCATTTTTCTAAGTTTGTGGATTTAAAACTAAGCCAGCTATTATGCTTGCTTCTGATGGGTACACTAAATAGGTTTCACTACCTACCTTGGTCTTTCTGTTATGTATTAACATTCTTACCTCCCCCTCTTCATTGATAATACTGCAAGTGTGGTATGATGAATCAGATGTCAGGAGGTTGTCATTTGTTTCAGCTTCATATTTCACAGATGAAAAGATATAGGAGATGAGATTATATACTCACAAACACATGCCCCTCTCCCTCAGCACTTTTTTATAGTAAAACTGATTTTGACTAGCTGACCTCCAGGCAGCAGAAACCTCCCACGTGTTCATATTTAGATTTCTAAAGGACTTATTTATTTTTCTGTCCTTGCATTCTCTTCTGCATCCTGCTCTCAAACAGTGAAAAATACAAATAAAGAATTTGTAATTGACCTGATTTACTTTAACAATCATTGCTACAGAGAATAATAAAGACCATTAATTACTCTAGAAGTACACGTCTTTGTAACCCCTATGTTTTGTGGACTTGGAAAAGATGGTCCCGTATCTCTTTTGCCACTCTCTTACATCCCATATTTGTAGCAAGCATTGTCTGTTTTCAAACAAGCCTTTTTTATCAACCTTCTTTAAGCTCAGTTACACAGTCATCCACTTGACTCATGTTTTGTCTTTGCAAAAGCACCATGAGCATCACCACTGAAGCATATTTACTGACTTCATTGGTTAACTTCGCTCTGTACTCTCACCACTTCATTTTTGCAGTAATGAATGGGATTTGGACCTGTGACTTTATGTAAAAATATTGGAATAAACCACAATGTCAGAATGAAAAGCAAGGAAAAAATTAACCATATGAATTTACTGCCTTATGAAAAAGCATGAGGGAAAGGTGGACAGTTTTAATAGTTATTAACTTCTGAAGTGAAGTTTGACCAAGGAAAATGTTGGGTCCAGGAAATACACCCACAGTGAAATATGTGGATGTATGGGAGGACTGAACATTCTTCCCAGATAAACTGTCCTGATATTCATGACCACATTTTTAACATTAAATAACAATTCCATGCAGATTTGGGACAAAAATCTAGGAATTTTGTTACACTGAGGTATGCATGCAAGAGGCCTCTTGACCTGAGGCCAGAATTAAGGGACTCCTTTGACGTGTCTCTGTGCAGTTGGGGGGAGGAAGAACGCCTTGGATGCTTGCCCTTGGAATCAGGCCATCAGCCAGCCACAAACACTCCCAGCCCCTCTTCCAGGAGCTCTTTGCTGAAATGTACTGTGTGCTCTACTAGATAAGGGCAAGAATTTCAGGATTTTTTTCAAATGATTGAAGAAATTGCATCATTGCTAATACATCATCTCTAACACAGTGCTCCCTGCCAAGGAAAAACCCACACAATCACATAAAGGCAACAAGCAAAGCAGCAGACATGAGCAAACCCAGAATTCCTGAATGCCTGCATTAGACTGCTACTGTTGCCTGCAACACAGACTCTACATGAAAGGCCTTGCACATCCATCCATACATTATTTAGATATCTAAGCTGCTTACCCACAAAATTCTCAAGGCTGGGCAGTGCAGAGCTCAAACTGCCTAGGGAGAAAGGAAACCACAGGCACCAAGGCCAGACCCCTAACCTGCATCACAGGGGGCTCACTTTATGGATAGAAAGGCAACCTGTGAGGCCCTTTGAAGGTTTATTTACATATAGCTGGGAAATGACATAGAAATGTTTATAGAAATGTATTCTAGGAAAATGAGGCATTTTCAGAACTTGTATATGATGCTATATGTTTTATAACCATTGTAAAAATGGTCTGGTGACCTAGAACAGCATTTAGAGAGTTCATCCAACAAGGGGGAGCCCGAGGTTTAATTCCATCTGCATTTAATTCCATCTGGAGAACACCAAGGTTCGGACATCATCCTTCTTGCAGGGGAGGCTGGGTCACGGCATGGCAAGCCTGCACCATCTCCAATGCCCCAGCTGTGCTACTGGTCAGGAGGGAACTTGTCCATCTGCTACAGACAGAGAGTGAGAGCAGCTCCTTGGCCTTTTCTACCGGGCATTTGACCCTGGGACTCTCTGCTTCCAGTTGAAATGCCATACTAGATGTTTGAGCCGAGCAATACTGCGAAACAGTCTTGGGAGAAGATCAAAAGGGGTCAAGGCGAGTCTGACCAGCACAAGTGCCCTGTGGAATGCCCAGTGAAGCACCCTCTGTCCAGCGTCACAGCTCCCACAGGAGCCAATTGGAACGCCCACAAAAACTTGTATGCACTCAGAGGTCTCTGCTCTCCTGTGTGGTGTCAGAGGGCTTGAAAGTTCTTCCAGATGGGATGTACTCCATTCCAAAGTTTCAATACAGGAAGCAGCCTCTACCTTTTCCATCCTGATGGGTTTTGATTTTGCATATTCCTAAATATCTCCCTACAAAGGGACATTTTGTAGCTGTCCCAGCTGATCTGGTAGAAGCCTGCATTGCCTTGCTGACAGAAACATTTTGTTATTTCTAACCAAAACTTTTCTTTTGCAATTTAAATTCATTACTTCTTGTCCTGATCACAGCAGCAGAAAAATGTTATTACCTTGTGGTCAACAGGAACCTTTTTTATCTTGGATATTTGCTGGCATATTTTTAGTCCCAAGTTTTCCTCCTTCCAGTTCAGTGACTCGAACTTACCGAGTCTTCTTTCCCTGACTTGTTCCCAGACCTCATCATCCTCTGTGTAAAGGATTTCTGGTCGATTCATGCCTGCCTCAAAGCATGGCAACACAATGGGAAGCAGCAGTCCAGCAGAGGTTTTGCTGAAGCTGAGTCGAGCAGGAAGAATGTTGTCTCACCTTCCAGCCTTCAGTTCTTGGAGTCAGAAATTTCATGTAAACAAAATAATGTTTACAGAACTCTTTATCATGTTTTTACATTCCTTTCTGTGAAAGGACAATTGATAGACACCTTCTAAGACCAGTGGAATTGAAGAGGTTGAACCTCAGTCCTCCAATCTGGTCTCCTTTTTAGAAATCTACATAAGCTGTAAAAAAATTTAAACTTTCTCTTTTCCCGCTTCGACTCTGTGGTGATCACTGTGTCTCCCTTGGGACAGCATTGCCCCACAGAAGAAGGCTTAATCTGGTACAAATTCTGGTAAAGGCAGTCCAGTCATGGTGGTCACCATTCACAACAACAACTTGGTGCACACACTCAGTATGTGATTGACCAGCAGGAAGCCTGCAATCCAGTACAACCAAAGGTCCATCACTGCAGTTGAACCCAAGCCAATAGATCCCCAAAAGCATTTCAGCAATAAGTTGTCTTATCTTATAAAAGCATCTGATAATGTTACCCTTTTTAAAGCATCTTACAATAGTACGTTTGGTAGCATCTTGATTTTTTCAGACTAAAGTTCCAGTCCTGGAATGCCTGAGTCCTTTCCTCCAGTGTACATGAATTTTCTTCAAGTTATGACAATTTATTTAAAAAGCATTTGAGCACAGCCTGATCTTCGTTGTGCATGTCAGCAGGGAGGAGACCACAGACTACATGCTGCAGTTCTGATCTGCTTACTTGGGTCCAAGAAATGGAGGCTGTTCCTGCTTCCTGTAGCACCTTGTTGCAGCCATGGTGCTGGTATGTAAGCCTCACCCCAGGAACTGCAAACAAAACCCCAATGCAAAGGTGAAGTAATGCTGATTCACTCCTTGCTTAATGTAAAATCCTCTTTAATAAAAGGTATAAGTTTTTGCCTTTTCATGTTTCCACTACAAACATTAGGTTGTGGGAACTCAATTTAGGAAAACAATAATTAAAAATTTGCTCACTTTGGTCTCTGCAGTCAGAGTATTCAGTGTAACAAAAACTATACGGGAAAAAATGGGTCTGAAGCTGAGTAGAAACAGCTCTGCTTTGCATGCCGTGTGTGAGGGAGAAAGAGCTTCTCAAACTTCTTAAAAACCTTGAATACACATTATCTCTGAAGCTGACAGGCCTCAGGTTAATGCAATAACATAACATGTACTTAGTAATTTTGTGACAAAAAATATTAGCTAAAATATTTCTTTCATTTCCTTTTTGCCTCTTACTTGTCTTAGATTATTTGAAAACAGTAGTGAAGCTTTGAGCTAAAACTTTCACTATGATATTGCAATTAATAAAGGTTCTTTGTCTAAGCTGTAGAGAATCTTTACACATGCAGCTCTTCAGAAATTTGTGTCCACCATTCCAGAGTTTCAAGCTAGACATGCTTCAAAGCAGGACTAGGAGGGATTGCTGAGGGTTCACCAGGAACACTCAGTCAACATTTTCTGCTTTGTGAATTATGCTCTTGGGCAAACAAAATATTCTGCATCTTAAATTTGGAATTTTTCTCATAACACAAGACAGAAGCAGTCTTTTGCCTCTTGTCATTTCTATTTTGAAGACCAAAGCTAACATAAGTGAGAGACTTGGTAACTAGGTGTAGAATCTTTCTCAGATTTTCTCTATTACAGAATCACAGGATACATTCAGCTGGAAGGGTCCCACAAGAATCATTCAAGTCATTCCTGGCCCAGCACAGGACCATTCCAAAGAGTCACAAGTGCCCAAAAGTATTGTGCAAACACTTATTTTAATTCATTTCCTAGTAAAAACTTACCTAAATTCAAATTTTTATTTCTTTAATTTTGCATTTTGCCTTTCAAATAACTTCAACAGCAGAAGTTGTTGTCCTACTCCTTCCATTCTGCTCCTGTTAGTTACTGCCTATTATTCCAGAACTTAACATTAGCCTTTCAGAAAATTTCACTACTTCATTTCAGTAGCTCATGATACCAAAATATTTTTAATTTCTGCTCTGCGATGTAATGACTTCCAAATACTTAAAGAAATTACTGAAATTGTTTCATAATTTTATTAAGACAAGTAGATAGGGAAAACCGAGCAATGTCTAAGCATTACAGTAGGTTAAGATACAGACAAAAAGAGTCCCTTTTATTCCAAAATAAAATAAAATAAAATAAAATAAAATAAAATAAAATAAAATAAAATAAAATAAAATAAAATAAAATAAAAT
>VZUI01081104.1:0-15254 GCA_013401135.1 Cettia cetti | reverse complement strand
AAAAAAAAAAAAAAAAAAAAAAAAAAAAAAAAAAAAAAAAAAAAAAAAAAAAAAAAAAAAAAAAAAAAAAAAAAATCACTATTTCATTAGCTGGTAAACTGAGCCATTTCATACCAGAGTATTGTTTTTCACAAGGCCTTATAAAGAGAAGGCTGGAAATTTAAAATTGGATTCTGTGAAAAACATTCAAATAAATTCTAACAATCAGATCGTGATATAAGTTGGTAGATAAGTTTTCATCTTCTGTTTCAAGAGGAGTAGATGGTAGGTCATATACAATATTATCCAACCTAAAATAATAGGAAACTTTCATTCCTGTAGTCTGAAATGTTACTAGATAGCCAAGGCCTTACAGATTTAACAGTTTTGAGAAGAAACTGGTGGCACAAATTAATAGTTTTGGATGAAATCCAGCTTACTTATCAAGCAGACAGTAAATTTAATTTCCCTTAAAAGAGAAAAAAACCCCAGGATTTTCCCTTGCTTACACTTTTTCCATCACCCTGATATGGTGCTCATTTAGTTAGTGACACGATAACAACTTCTGCTCCTTCTTGAGTGCATCTTCATGAGTGCTTCTTTACCTACTGCTCATCCTATTTGTGCATAGTTTTCTCCTTCTTTAGGCAAACTTAACCAAAACTGTGGATTTGAAAATGGCACCATAAGTTTGGAGTGTTCTTCCCCTAGGCAACCCAACTGAGCTGGGTTCAGTACCTCTAACAGTGGTATTATTTCCAGTTCTAAGGAGGACATAAATGGTTAAGTCTCAAAGGCTTGTGCCTCTCGGATAAGATAATGAAAGCTAGTAGTATCTGTTTTAAATATTTGTCCCATCCATAGTCTTGCTGCAAACCTCACAGATATACCTGGAAACAGAAAAACAAGCCTACATTTTTAAAGTAGCTTCTTTAAAACAGTCAGTGTCATGAAGTTGTGTCAGGGGAGCTTTAATTTGGACATCAGGAAAAGTTTCTTCAGCCAGGGGGTGTTTGGGCACTGGAACAGCTCCCCAGGGAAGAGGTCACAGCACCAGCCTGACAGTTCCAGAAGCATTTGGACAACAGTCCCAGGCAGCTGATGTGACTCTTGGGGATGGTGCTCTGCAGGGTCTAGTGATGGAGCTGATGATCCCGAGGTCCTTTCCAACTCAGGATATTCTATGATTCCGTGATGATCTCATGCTGTTATTTCCCTGTATGCCAATACATATGTGGGGTGCCAAGCTTATATATCACACCCTTGATCTAAAGCTTTTTATGCTGCTTTTGTTATTAGCCTAATTTTGCCAAAATGAAAAGCACTTCTGTTGTTGAAGAATACCAATGAAGGATTTTAATTCCATATTTTAGGTCGATCCAGCAGGAATCCATCCTGCTCTACTCTCTATGAGTGCAATCCTTAACTCACTTTCAGACAAAGACCAGGAAATTTTATCCACACTAGCTATTAGAGTGTATACATGTATTTATTTAAGCTCAGAGCACATTTTATCCTATCTGCTCTGGAAAATGTGTCCTTTGCTAAACAGCGGGTAGGAATGTTGGCCACAGGGGCCCTTCCTAAGAAGAAAAAAAGTGATCAATGATAAATTGCATTGCTATATGACTGCTTACTCATATTAATGACTGATAGTCTTGGCTAAGCTGTACAGTTTTTGGTTTATCAGTTTCATACATTCCTGAGCCCTTTAGCATATTCACTTCTGTGAATGTTTTCCAATTTTCCTTCCTGGTCTTTCTGGGAACATGCTGAAATATAGATTATAAGATTCAAGCCTGTATCCTGTAATTAACGAAATAATACAATTTTTTAGGTACTACCTCTGTCCTTTTTTTGATTTAGCAAATTTGTTGTGCATTTGAAAGATTTCTTTACAGACCTCTAAACAGTGATGCAAAACAGAAGACCTAACTGCATTTTTATATTTAAAATTTTTAGTTTCAATGTGCAGAGCTTCATCTGAAATCAAATCATTTGGGTTTGTTTGTGCTCCCTGGAGCTGTGTACAATATTTGGTGTCATTTTTCCTTTAAGCAGATCCGTATATTAATTTGCATGTTTTGGGTTAGCGAAAGCAGGATAATTTGCTGCTCAATGGCACTGAATCCAGCCTCCAGAGCTGTGCTTCACATATGTGTGCTCTTCCATCCCACTGTTCCACTCTTTTTTGGGTGGAACTTTTGAGCATGTTGTTATAATGAACTTATTTCCACAGTAAAAGTTTGATCATCTAGTTGTGTTTCATATATGCACAACAATTCCTGTAGCAGGCAGTATTAGTAACCAGTTTCAGATAATTTTCTGCAATAAGGTATTCCTGTATATAAACAGATAAACAGTAGAAATTTAGAAATTATGGCTCAGTTTTACATTTTGACTTAATCTCTTTTGAACTAATACAGGACAGTTGCAAGTATTTCAACATAGGATTCTTTTGGCCCCACTATGGCCCAAGGTGTGTCAGAGAAGATTCCATTCTGTAGTTGGTGATGGTATTAATCAGTGCCTGGTGCTCCCTGCTATCTCCTGCTCATTCAGCATTTCCTTTTTGTTGCACTTCCAGCTGTCTTTCCAACAGAGCAGACATCAAGTTAAGGAAGCGGAAATCAAAGTAAAGGATATGTGAAAAATCCTTGTAATGGAAGTAAAAATCTCCATGACTGAAATGAGATTGTTTCTTTGAACAGTTACAGTAGCTGGTGAACCATAACCATTACAAAAACCCTTCAAGAGTTTCTAGTTCCTTTTGTTTTATTCTTCACTTTTGAATATTCTATTTGAAAATTTATCAAACAAGGAAATAAAACAATGGAATAATTCTTCACACAGGGGGAAAATAAAAAAGAGAAAAGAGAAAGGATTAATCAACCTTGTCATCAAACCTTAATCAGAAGAATAAAACGTACCCAAGAAGCGATCCTTGTTCTTCCACTGAAGTTTATTGTTCTACTTCTTAATGATTAAGGAGAAGGCAGCTATGATCTAGACACTAAATAATCTACCCAAAGTGCTCTGCTGGTTGTTGAAGACTTGCAACACTCACTGATATGACTGTGTAGTAAATTGTATATATTCCAGGCAGTGAACAAAAGCATAACAGACATTTATTATATTTTCCACAGAAGATGAAATTCCCATACTGCAGTAAGTAGGATATAGCATCAAGAAGCTATTTCAGTGGAGTATTGCTCAATATTGTGTAACAAATAAACAGAGAATGAGAGGGTTTGATATTTTTCAAAAGTAGCTATAAAACATCACCACAGATATGTTTTTAGATATTTTCCTAGCATCATAGAAAGGCTTGGGTTGGAAAGAACCTTAAAGATAATCTAGTTCCAATCCACCCCTCCATGGGCAGGGATGCCACCTACTAGATGAGATTGTTCCTAAGAGCATACTTTTTGATAGACAGGACCCAAGTCCTGCTTGTATTTAGACCACATAGACTCACTGGAGTCAATAGGTTTGAGAAGATCACACAATCTCACCCTAGCACATCCACATACTAATAAACTCTGACATGGAGATGTTAACTAAGAATCCACTGAGACAGTTCTTTTTACTGTGTTTCTTCCTTACAGACCAATTGGTTAAATTTTGTAAAAAGCTTAAAAGAAATCTAAGCTGCTATGTGTGAACTGAGAAAATGCTTGCTCATGAATGATGAATCATGTCTTTTAAAAGGTTTGGTTAAGTACAATAGCTTTGTAAATTTCCCAACAGACTTGCTTTCAGGTGAATATACAACTTGATGAAACAAAATATATATGCCATGTGTGAAGTGCATAAACTACTCAATGTATCAATTGTATCTGTGAATCAGCAGGTGTCCTTCTTCAGTGTGTATCTAGATCGAACTACTCCATTTCTGCTTTAACTCCAAGAAATCCTACATCAGCAAAATTGTATCTTAATGCACCACAAGTGCACACATGGGACTTTACCAATGAGAAGATACAGAATATTACTGCTAAAAAAATCCTTGTCACTTGACTAATAATAGAACACATGAAAAATGGACTAAATCTAATAACACTAGAAAAACTAGGGACTTTGTGCATGTTAGTTTTGTTACATATCTGATAACTCACAGTTCCTGCTATGGCTTAGAAATGGTACAAAGATGTAGCGCTAACAGATACTCCAGATACCCGAGACACATGGTCCTCTCTAGGGAAGCTTACACTACCTAAAGCCAAGGTTTGGTAGGAAATTACCAAAAATCAAGAACTGAGGCAAAGTGAAACTCCTAAAACTAGACTGATAATCCTTGATATCACTGGTAGTCAAAGTCTAGCTCTCAAGTTCAGCCACATATTGAAGAAAATATATTATTTCTCATGAATGACATTCTGTGATAAGAGATGTTTTCTGCTCCGATAAGTGAAGATACATCATCTAAACTTCCTACATTCTTCAGATTGCATCAGTGGTATTGGGGCAAAAAAAAAAAAAATCTCATTACTCCACAGGAACTGATTATTTTGAAGAAGGTATTGAAACTTGTCAAAATACACACTGTCACTTTGTCACTTTTTGATAATTTGAATAAAGTTTGAAAGTCAGGAGGGTGAGTCACTGACAGATCTTTCTTCTTGTCATACATCTGTTATCAGCTCCAAACAATATATCATGATTCAGACTGCACAAGGAAACCAGTGGATATTATAAAGAGGAGCTTGCAGGATTGGCCCATAACAGAGATTAAAGTTTAATATACATTTGTCTAATATAAAGAGTGAGCACAGTGAATAAAAGACTGAATATGATGTTCTCTGAAAGGACCTACTTGGATGAGAAATCTATTGGAACCTCTCAATTTAGTTCACAGGTGAAGTTCTGATAATGGCTTGAAATGGAGGACTGGGGTTATGTGTGGGTCTGATTTTCTGAGTCTGAAAATTTTCAGCCTGTTAGTAGCTGATTTCTTCTTCCTGTGAGAGAATCCATTCCTTTCAAGGGCAGTGAATGTAAACAAGCTCTTTATTTTTCATAAACACTTCTAGGTTCTCATAATAACTCTCTCACATGTGTTATTTCTATTATTTTACCAGTGAAGAGAAGTGTTGTCTTTACTAACCAATCATAGGGTTCTTCAGCGCAGCATGTTATAAAAGGGCTGTATGAAATTGAAAATAAAGCCTTCTAAATTTTCTTCTACCTGGAGTCAAGCTCTTCATTTCATGTCCAACAGCAACAGCTATGGATTTTAAGTCCTCACAAATTAAAATGGTTCCAAGTGGAGAAAGAAGAAATGAAGTTTTAGACAGGAGTAGCTCTTTAGATGAAAAAACACTAACCAACTACACAAAAAATCCAGTTTATCTGAGCTGGGATAAAGTACTCTGTCTGAGAAAAGGTGGATTTGGAGTTTTGGGGGCATAAGGGTGTGGCTTTTGTTTGAGTTTGTTGGGTTTTTTTCCTCTAATGTCTTATCCTTTTGTTTTGGCAGAAAATAGAAAGTTGTTGGGTTGCTGTTGTTTTTTTGTTTTGGTTTGGTTTTGGCTTTTTGGTTTTTTTTTTTCTTAAACCTGGGTTTCTGTGGCACTTGGCCACAGAAACCCAGCCATTCTTACACCTGGCCTAGACTGCCACTGGGGATTGCCCACACTGTTGTCCTCTTGGTAGTGTCTCCTATCCTCCTGGAAGTGTCTCCTGTAGCACACACACACAAAAAAATAAACCCAAAAAAACCCACAAAAAAAAAACCAAAAAACCAAAAAACAAACCCAAAACAAACAAACAAACAAACAAAAAAACCCCTTAGAGAGCTACACAATATTTATGATACATTATCAGGCTGAATGCAATATGTAGCTCTCTCTGGATAGCACTAACCCCCTTAGCACTCAGGGTGCAAAGGAAAGGGAAGCAACTCACCTACAGTAATAAGTTCCACGCTTAGTCCTGTTCTGCACCATACCTGGTTCCCTTTTACTGCCAGCACTGAGGGCATGAAGGCACCCACCCTCAGCACAGATAAGGGGCAGTGTTCCCACTCCAGCCCCTCCACACCCATTCCCCCAGCAGCAGCCCTAAGAGGAGACTTCATGACTTGGCATTTCTCACAGCAACAGAATGAAAGGTGAAGGTGGCATCAGGGCAGGTGTTCTGAATTGCTTAGGCAGTGTCTTATAGCAGCTGACTGAAAGTGCTAGGATCTTTCTGGCTGCTGGGATTTTGTAATTGGGACTGTTGGGATTTTATTGATCTTGTTGGGATTTTGTTGTCTTCCCTCACCCATTATCTGTCATACAACATCACTGCCTCCTTTGGTGATACCTGCAGCCTAGTTTGATATTGGGTCAACTACCATATTACATGGAAAAAGCCAAGCTGACTGACCATGTAATTTTTACTTTCCATCTCCAAATTCTTGATGCTTTCCAGACCTGTTGTGAGCAAGAAAGACACTTGGGATACGAGTATCAAGTATAGTTAAGTGAAGTAACTTGACACAAAGTGCAGTAAGCTAAGGCATAACACTGTAGAGCACTGCAGCTGCAAGTGGAGGAGGAATACAAAGGGAAGAGAATTGGTGTTCAAGGGTGTAAGACTGAGACACTGAGAAGGAAAGACCAACAACCCAAAAGAGAAAAACTATGATATCTATGCCAGACCTCCTGATAAAACCAACAAGCTACCTCTCATATGTGGACCTCATAAAACCAGTCTATGCTGACTGTAGTGCAGTTCCTTACTTGCAGTTTAAAAGCAAATCATGATGAAAAAGCAGTAATTGTCAAAAATTTATCACATGAACCAAGTTAAACCAGTCATGTGATACCAGGGGGATTGGCTAAAGCATTAGTTGGGATTTCTGCCAATGCCTGTTATTTAAGTGATATTTTCTAATAATGACTCTGTATATCTCAAGCTGTGCAGTACAATCCTTGTAAGGAAACAAAAAAGAAGCACACACTTAAGCATGAGATTTCTTAACTAGAAATGGTAGGGATGCACAAGAAGCTGTTAATAGCCCTTGGTAAGATTCTGTAGACTATCTCTTTTTATCACCCTACTTTTAAGCTTGGATTGGCATTTACAAGAAGCAAGTTTTCCTACCCATACTGGAGATGTAACTGACCAAAGGGAAGCCCAGTGGAAGGAAACCAGACTGGAAACAGCCTAAAAAAACAGGGAATGAAGACTGATAGACGTGCCTGCGCAGAGGGTTATAAAGGCAACCTTGGAGCAGAGGTAGTCAGCTGCAGGAAATTACTCATCCACAGGTGATACTAGTTTCTTGTCCTGTTTTTTGACCTCTAGTGATCAGGATGGCTTTTGCAGACCTGCAAAGTCTTATACATTGCACATGAAACTCACCTGATGTATGGTTTCCTCATATTCCCCAGCAGCAGGGGAACACACACTTCTAATCAGCAAGGTGTTGTGGGTTCTGTCCCAGTCCATGACCTGCCATGTGGCCATATGTGGTGTCTGCAGAACACAACACGGAAAGCAGCAAGAGACCCTGTTGTGCTATCAGCAGGAATGTACCCAGCCTCTGAGCCCTCCCATATCAAGCAGCCCTGACAAATAACATATTCACCAAACACAATGTAAGACTTCTATCCCCGGGGCAGTCCACAGGTTTGCTTACAAACTGGAAAGGAAAATGCACTAAGGACTGTGCGAGGCAAGGAGGGAGGGCTTTCTCTCACACTTGCAGCTAAAATCTAAAACTCTGGACTTTAGCTATTGATCTGCAGAGCTTATGGTCATCTTCAGTTTCCTGCATGTGCTTTCCTTAGCAGGCGAAGCTTCCACACAAACAAATGATCCTCATCAATTAAAAAAAAACAAAAACAAAACTGACAAACCAAAATGAGGTGAGGTACTCTCTGTATGGGAACATTTTGCAATTTTTTATGAGCACAGGAGGTTATTATATTATATATATTTATTATATTACATATTATATATTATGCTTGTTCAGTTGGGAATGTAGACAAAAATATCATTAACTTTCTAAATATAGAAGGGGAAAAAAAAAGTGCTCACTGTTGCCCCTAACATCATACATGCATGTAAGCAAAGAACTGATGGAAAACCTGATGTAAATCAGAATAGACATTCAAGGCACTTGATTTCCCCATGCTCTCCATGAACTGAGAAGCAACCTCTTCTCAGTATTTTGATTAGCATAAGTGACTTTTTCAGGTTTCTCTACAGTTCATCAATGAACATCATCTCTGCCTATTACTTTTCTTCTTTAAACTTCATTTTATCCAGAAATGCTCACAGATAAGTCAAAACTGGTTGCAGAAAAAGGAGTTCAGGTGTATTTTTATACCTATTATATGCAGTTGTTTTTTCTATTGATGTAACTGATGACAGCTATCATTTCCTCATATCTGTCACCCCCAACAGTGAAAAAGTTACTCCTTATGTTTCAGAATCTTGAGACATTGTTTTACAGACGTCATCTTCAGAGGTGGGAACGGGTGCTAACGCTTTAGAGGTCCACGACCAGCTTTTCCATGTTATCTCCTCTCTTAGCTTATTTATTATTCCTTCTGGGACTTGAAAAATGGGTATTTTGACTTAGTAAATTAGTTCATTAAGTAAAAATTTGATTACATGGTTGTGCTACTGATGCACATAGGAATATATTTTCCCAGAAGGGTAAAATAGATGAAAGTTCCTTGCATGTACCTCAGGCAGGGATTTGCACACAGTGCCACACACGTGCTCGGCTCAAATGAGGACTGTGTCTGCTGCCGGGACTGAGCCTGAACTAACGCCTCAGCATGCTGGGCAGACAAGCTAAAATACCCCAAAGTGCAACAAAACTTCGCATCAATACAGGCCGATTGCTATCCCTCAAGAAGCACACAGAAACGTGTCCTCGGGGTAGAGAAACTTGTCCATAAAAAGGTATCCTCCCAGGATGCTGGGCATCCCAGCAGCTGAATCACTGCGCTGGATCCAGGACTCGTCATCTCTTTTTCTTCCTTTCTTTCTTTCTGTGCTTATGTGGGAGGTCAGGGCATAACAACTGCCAGTAGTTTTCTAATAAAACTTTCCGATTGTGTGCGAGCCCTCTGACTTTTGTCGTTCCTTTCGAGCAGCTGCACCTACAGCTCTCGGGGGCTTCCTTCCCCCTCAGGGCGGGGCGGCGGCCGGGAACCTTTCGGCGCGGCGCCGCTTCCCGCCCGGACGCAGCCGCAGGACGGCGCCGCTGCCGCCGTTGCCGGGTAACGCGGCGGTGCGGCGGCGAAGGCGGCCCGGCCGCGCAGGGGCCGCGATGCTGGACCCGGACCGCGGGCTGTCCCTCACCATCGCCAGGGTCGTGCAGCGCCTGCAGGGCTCCAGCCTGCACTCACAGCTGGAGCGACAGGCCCGGGTGAGCCCTGACCTGCCGCTGTGCCCCCACGCACGCCACCCTTCCGCGCTGCCCCTCCCCGGCGCTTTGTTCCCGGCCGTCTCCCCCGGCCCGTGTGGCCTCCTCGTGGGCAGGGGGTCCGGGGCCTCCCTCGTCCCCTCCCTCTTTTCCTCCTCGGCCCGCTCCCCTCCCTCCTCGGCGGGGCCGGAGAGCGGTGCCTTTGGTTTCTAGAGCCGTGTTTATTGTGTTTCCCCTTGGGACCCAAGGATTTCGCAGTGAATATGAAGACTATCCGTCTGAAATCTCACTGCTTCAAATATAGGTCCTGAAACGAATTGCTTTTTTAATCTTTAATTTGGAGATCTTGAAATTCCACCCACCCTCCCCGCTCCCTTAGTGTCCCTGAGAAAATGAGGATTTGGTGAAAGGAAGTTAAAGTAAATGAAAAAACACGCATGGAAGTAAATTTTAGCAGCTGAGAAAACAGTTGCTTTATTTTTGTATTTAATAACGTATCTGCACTTGGAGCCAGATTTTCATATTTCAGCTGAATTTAATTTAGGATGTTTCAGATTAAAATTGCGTCAATATTCATGACAATAATAACCTAGTCATGGTGCTGTAACAAATATTGTGCATTACTAAAATATTTTGGATTGGGTTCTATAAAATCTTATACTTTTGGGTTTGTTGTTTTTTTTTTTCAAACATTGCTTAAAATTATACAGGTTGGTTTTTTATTTTTACTATTTATTTTTAAATTTTTTTGAAGATACCATGTCTATTATCTGTCTGTTAGTTTTGTTGCATTTTTAAATGAAACATGATTTTCTTCTCTGAAGTCCCTGAAGCTTTTTATGGCAAGTGACATCACTGCCTGTCTTTTGTTTGTTTTGTATTTAAATTTGCTGATTTGGTTTCTAAATGCTTTTATAATAAATGTGTGTCTGCCTTACTTCTGTTGACAGCGCTTTCTAAATATTTGAATAAGCCAATGTGCATGACTTGAAGGGGGCTGGAATTATGGAGGAGTTTAGAGGCTGGGTTCTGCTAAACGTTGGGAAATTGAGTATCCTAAATAGCCTGACAAGAGGAGTGGAGAGTCAGACCTTGTCCTCAAAACAGGTGGCGAACGGGGCTCTCTTCTAACGACTCTGTTCCTGTTTCTATCAAACCTGAATGCCCTCCCTTCCGTGTGCCTTGTTCTATCCCTGTCTCTGGCAGGGCCTGATTTTACAGTCATTTATACTTTGCAGGGGGTTTTTGAGACAGGAGGAAGCTTGGTGTCCTCAGGACTTGGCTGGGTGTTAAGAAGCTGCTGGTGGGTGGCTTCATGGAGGCATTTTGTGCAGGTGGACACTGAGAATGTGAGCAATGCCCTCCCAAGGTGGTGTTTGGGGTCTGAAAGGGCAGTGAGGTGCCTAAATCCCTGCTGGGTGTGAGAATGTATTTGCTGTGATGGCTTTGCAGAGTACTGGTTTACAGATTTCCTGGAGAAGAAAAGTATTATATAGGTCATGATCATTCTGGTCATACAAAGTGCTAAGGGGAAGGAAAAGAAAACAGGGCAACAAATATTCAAGTTGATTCTTAGAGTTGTGTTTGAAGGGTTTATAATAGAAGGTTAGACCAGAGCTATAGTTTAGTGTAGTAATCTGAAAGTTTATAGATATTTCAGCAATGAGAGATTTCTCAACCAAATGAATTATGTCTTGGAGGTAGTAATTTAAATTAGTAGGACCAAATGTACACTATATTTGTCAGGAATCTGTGTGTTCTTGATAGAGTGTTTTTTTTTATTGACCTTACCAGCATTTATGGTCGTTCATGTCAGCAGATTTGTTTTGTTTCTAAAGCTTGGCTGGTCGTGTCAGTGCTACACCGTGCAGTTGCAAGGGCCCTCAGTCAGTGGCTTGTCTCCTGTCCATCCCTTAGCAGCTGTACAGAATTCTGGATTTTGCTTCACTCTGTATTAACTTAATGCTCGATATCCCTCTCATTATGTGGGGTATTGATGGAGTTACTCTGTCAAATGTTCAATCTTAGCTGTTGCTGTGCATCACACCTGAGCTCCAGTTTATTGGTAGGATGTGTTGGAGTTTTTTGTCTGCTGATTAACAATGCACCAGCTGTGATTTTGAAGGGTGATCTCTTTTTAGGGGATTTTAAACTATTTTTGGAGATGCACACTGTATTTTGAGAAGCCTTTGGAATCAGTGCATCAGACTGAAACTTACTGTTGTTTTGGATATTTATACTGCAGTTATACTTCACAAATATTCTTCATCTCCTAGTGTAGAAAATGATGTTGTTGATATTTGTTCCTCAAAAATATTTACTGTCTCTGAACACATTACAGTCTAAATGGATTGTTAGGTCCATTATAATATTGCCTAAAATTTTGAAAGAACATGTAGTCTCACAAACAGTATTTTTGCTGTTAGAAAAGCTGTGTCTTGTAAATTCATCTCTTCTTTTATTTTCTAGGAAGGAGAGCTCAGAATGAACGGTTTCATTGATGAGTTAATAGAATTTTGGGGAAAACACAGTATCCTGACATTATTTGTGAGAGGTGATAGAGTAGCCCTGTGGTTATGAACTGATCAAGCCAGTGCTTTGCTTGGCTGTCACTGGCAGCCTGAGCTGGTGTCAAGGGCTGTGATACACAATCTCTTTGAAATAACTTTGGCATGGGCATCAAATGATTTGCTGTCACAGCTTGACCTCTGGGAATACCAAGATAATCACATTTCTATCCAAAGGATTGAAGTTGAGGTGGTGTCAGATGCTTGTAAGGGATGAATGAATAAGTAAATAAATGTTAGGTTGGTTTTTGTAGGTTGAGTTTTGATATATTGATATATTACTGCAGTTAATAAGAGAGATTAATGCAAGTAAGAGTGCTAATGTGCCTGTCATTTGCTTTGGAATTCCTTCTGAACATATTTTGTATTGAGTTTGAAAGGAAAGAGTAACAGTGACAAAGAGCCAAAATATTAGGTAGTAACTTTTCAACAGGTAGAATTGCTGCTGGTGTTAGTGGGGTAGCAGAGGAGAGACCTCATTTTCTGGGCACAGCTTTACTGTGCAAGTTTGTAATCAAACTTGTTTTTATCTTAATTTTTCTCTTCTCTTTCTGAATTGTAGATGTTTTTAAAGGTAGAGATTAAAGGTGTTTAGAGAAATTAATGCATGGACATCTCAAGGACAAAATGCAATTTTAAACCACATTATTTTATGAAAGCTTGCTAAAATTCGGCTTTAGGGAAAATCTGTGTCAGTGAACTGACAATAAAAATGAAACCATTCAGAGACATGAGAAAAGAGCTACATTTTTACCACATTTTCATTTGCAGCCAATTCAGAAACTTCATTTTTCATAATATTTGAAGGAAGTTAGGCTTTATTAATCAGTTAAAATTAATCAATCTTAATTTTTGTGCCATGCAAACCTGTAATAGGAATCAGTCTAACTCAGAGTTGTCCAGAACCTCTAGTGACCAGGGGCAAATAACAAAGTTTAAAAAAAACCCATCAAAACCAACCAACAAGCAAAAGCTTCAGTAATTTATTCTTAAGGAACTTTTCTAAAACAGGAGGTGACAATAAAATGAAAGGTTCTAAATGAAAGAGAAAGGTTCTAAATTATGTTTTAAATAGAACAAGAAAGACTCACTGTGAAAGGAATCCCCCCTGGCATTGCCTGCATAAATATTCTTGGATGTTTCTTGTAGGTATGTCTGGAGTGGGACAACTTGAGGGGAACTTGTGAAAAAGCATGATAAGGGCTGTTAGAGTAGGATAAAAGGGGTAATGTAAGTGTAAAAATCAGGCTTGATACTCCATCCCACCCCACTGTAGCAATTAGGTTTGGGACTGAGAATACATTGGTGGAGGTACCTGCAGGTGTGCAGAAGGGTGGAGAGGAGATGCCCTGATCTGAAACACTGTCCAGAGGAGGGGAATCTGCCATCATTCCTGGAGCAGACCTGTGACAGAACCAGAAGGGTTTAAAGACAATATTGATTAAAGGGAGAGGTCTTCACAAGACTTCAGATGGGGCAGAGAAGGAGAGGGCTTGCTTTGGGAGCACTGGGAACGTTGGAGCTGGGGTAGTGCTTGACTGTGCTTCTAAAGAAAGTGAAGGTAAATAAGCTTCAAATAATTGATGTGAGCGAATGGTTTGCACTACGTCTCAGCATATTGTTTTCATTACGTTTTTCACCAGTTAAAAAAAAAAAATTGATACCAATCTCAACTTAAATAAAAGATCAAATTAAGGAGAACGTTTCTGTGCAATGTAGCATTTATTTAATAAAAATTAGCAAACAAGTGTAGGCTCATGAGTCATCATAGATAATTAATGGTTCATTTTCATGCATTGTATTTGGCAAAGGATTTACAATCCCTGCTGATAGAACTTGTACCATTGTTTTAAGTGGTTCAACAGTAATATTTGCATTACAGTGAATTTGAAATTGAATGCAGTTGAGTATGTGTTGATCAGATGATGGAGTTCAGAAGCAATGCAAGCTTGATTGGTAGAGTAGTACATTTTTAGTAATGTGGATTCTGGTTTTTGCCTTGTGTGTGTACTTTATTTTCAGCACTAATTTTATATTCAAAACCTACAAAATCTATTAAACGTTACAATTACATCAGTAAAATATATCCTCATATCTTGTAGCACAGCATAACATTTGAAGCAGTGTACTTCCATATGAGGCTGATTGAAGCTCTCTGTATCTGCTAGGTTATTTTTACTTGTATAAGAAAGTTCACAATACTTTTTCCCTTAGTGTAGTTCATGTAGAAATGTAGAAGGGTTGGAAAATTGTCAGTGTAATTAGGGCTTCACAGTTACTGATTTATTTTTTCTGTTACATGAATGTCTAACCAAAACTAAAATCTCTCCCTTGAAGTTGCAGGGTTTTAAGTTTTTAGTGTTTATGTTGAAATTGTTGTGGTTGTGCTTGAAGTGGTTTTTACCAAGTCAGCTTGGTCCTGATATGGTCCTGATATGGTCCAGTTATGGTAGAATGAAGTACATAAGGAAAGGTGAATATTTATTAGCTTTCATTGAATTTACTTCTAAAGATGGATTATATTTGGGGAATATAATTTATTGTGTTTTACTGTAATTTGAGAAATAATAGCAATAAAACTGAAAAGCATTGTGCACTTGTGCAAAAACATACTGAACAGTAATAAATGCTTTAAGAGAGTACATATTTATCTAAACAAAAAAGGCTTTGAAGAGAAATTATGGTGCATAGCCTGTAAAAATATTAGGATTGTGTGATGTTATTTGCAGAACTGTTTGCAGCAGGATAAAAATATGTGCTCACCTGATGTGATTCCACATTTCACTACAGTCGGATCACTTCTCTGCAATGTTTATTCTTGTTGAGAAAAGAAATAGTTTAACACAGGAGTTATGCTGGAACACTTTGTTCTGTCAAACCTCCTCTTGGTAGTGTGTTGCTGGTCCTCTGGTTATTTTCCTATACTTCTTTGAGTGCTGTGGTTGATGGATCATCTCTTG
Organism: Cettia cetti; assembly: GCA_013401135.1. Classification (NCBI taxonomy): domain Eukaryota; kingdom Metazoa; phylum Chordata; class Aves; order Passeriformes; family Sylviidae; genus Cettia; species Cettia cetti. The sequence continues at coordinate 375 of VZUI01081104.1, read as the reverse complement.
CATGATCAGTGCTGCTCCAGTCATGATGACTGAATGCTACTTTCAAATTTGGATGCTAATTTGCAAATAGCTTGATCTCTCTGTTCATTTCCTCTGTGAATCAATTTACTTTTTCCACCAACTTTATTATTTTGCTGTTGTGCTATCCTTTTGCTTGCTTTCAGACACATCATTGTCGGGTGTCTGGATTTTCTTCCATCTTGGTATCCAGGTACAGAGAAAGGACATTTAGGGTATCACAATGGTGACTGCCCAGTGTAGCGGAATTTCTCAGGGAGCAGGGGCATAATCTGCTCCTGAGTGAGGTTGGTCAGCCCAGCCTGAGTTAATAGGCCAGGTAGTAGGCCTGAGGCCTTTTAGGTAGGCCCAGGGACA
>VZUI01081095.1:0-116285 GCA_013401135.1 Cettia cetti | reverse complement strand
GTAGTACAGAAAGACCAGCAAACAAAACAAACAGGAAAAAAACTAAAAACCCCTGACAGAGTCAGGGATGTGACCTGTCACCCTGTTGGTCAGGGTGTTAGAAGCAGTCCAGATGAATCCTTCTGGAGTAACAGATGCAGCTCTGTGGAGTAGAGATGATCCCGTAGAAAAAGTTCAGGGATGGCAAGATGGGCCCAGTCTTCCACTGAGGAAATCTGGTGTAGGATATGACTCTCTGGTCTTTTCCCTCTCCCTTTTATCCAGATAGGAAGTCGGGGGCGCCCCCAACACTGGGTGGAACATCATCCCATTGTGAGATGCAATGTGCCATGTGATTGGTGAGCCTTAATGGGCCATTATCAGCAGATATCCCCGTGGTGGGGGGATGAGTGATGAAAGAGATAAGAAACACTGCCCCACCCGGTTTTAACAGCTGGGCCATTATCAGAAAGCATTCACCCCCTCCTCCTGCAGTTACAAGAGATAAAGAAAAAACCACATTTCCCCAACTGCTTTCAACAGATGAAATAGAATACACATTTTTTTGGTTCCATAACCCAAGACAGAAAGAAAAAATCTAGATACAGAATACATAGAACTTGGATTTTAGGGTTTGATATATACATTTTGTCCCTACTTTTCCCTGCAGTAAGCTTTTGAAATAGGTGTTAATTTTGGTGTCACTGTTGGAATCCTTGTTCAACTATTAGTTTTAAGTTCCATTTTAGTTGACTTAGCAATAGGCAACAGTAAAATATATGCAAACATTTACTGCCCCAAAATGAGGATTTCCTCAACAGGAACTGTGGTACTAAAAGGTGTGACAAATGAGTTGTGTGGCACATTCTCACAAATTAAAAACATTAAAAAAAAAAAAAAAGCCCAGTAAGTGTTAATCTATTGCAGGGAAAATTTGGCTGAAACAAAAGCAGATGCTTAATAGCACACAGTATACTTTTTTGGAAGATATATTGGCAAAATAACGTTATATATTGGCAAAATATGTTTTTAATTTGTTTTCTAAGTGTTTCTAAGTTTACTTTGTTGTTTTTTTTTTTTTTTTTTTTTTTTTTTTTTTTTTTTTTTTTTTTTTTAATAGCATGTTGTTTTGTTTTAATACAAATCCCAGAAAGTTCTGGGTACTTCAGTTTGAAGTGTTTTAAGTGTTCCAGTGTTGAAATAGTTTTATAAAGCTGTTGCTATACATTTAGATTGTTTCACATTTATGGTGATAAAAGAAAAGTACTTTCCTCCACATGTCACATGTTTCCAGCTTCTCCTTTTGTGCTCAGACATGTGATCAGCATGTTCAGAAAGTGTGTGACCCTGTGCACTCATTACCTTCCACATGTACACCTGGCCCTGCAGTGGTCAGATATAGTGAAACAGCAGTGAGTATTCACTTGAATTTTCAAAGCCAAATGTATTTTCTTTTTGTCTGCCCTAAAGAGAACTGAGATGTCTATGTCCAGGCTCTGGAGCAATTCTAAACTTGCATTTGTGGTAATGAGCTGGAAGAAATAAACCCTACTGATGCACTGTGCTACTACTGTTATCTAGTTTCTACTTAGCTTCAGTGATACCTAATTGTTACATGCAGAGTCAGATATCTTTTACATTTGCATTCGGAGAGCATTTCCAGGATTATCAGCAGTGTCTGGTTAAAGCCTTTTGCCTGTCACATGCAACTGAATGTTATTTTCAAGGTGGAACAACAGATTTCTTCTGAAGGCTGCAGTAGAGTAGGGCACTGCTAAGATCTCAGCTTCGAGCTTCAGTCTCTATTTTTAGAGATCCATACAAGGGCAGGAGGGAAAAAAATCTATCAGCTTTCAGGCAAAGCAGCAGTATTTGCACCTTTGAGGTGCATGAGCACATTTTGAAGTTTCTGAAAGAAGAGTAGCTGGTAAAAACATAAAGACCATGAATGAGTCTGTTCAGGGAACTTCTTAATGGAGCTACATCCCCATGTTTTACCTCTTGAGAAGGCACAAATTTCACATAAGACTGGAGCTGGGACATTTTCATTAATTGGCCTTACAGTGTCTATTAGGATCAAATGGTAGTTGGCAAATCCTTTCTGACAAATGAAACAGTGTTTACCTTTCTTAGTAAACAGGGTTCTGGGTGTAATAGTATCCGTGTCACTTGGATGCTGAGCTGCTAGGGAGTTTTGTGGTGTGAGTATATAGAAGGTGTGTCTTGTGTAAAATGCAAGGAATGCTTCCTGCTCTGAGTGGTACTTAACAGCTGTGGCTCCATTTTCTGTGGGATAGACCTGGGTAAGTGGCTGCTGTAGTACAACAGAAGTTTCTTGGGTAGGGCTCACTGGGGCTCACATAAAACTTTTTATGTAAGTGTTAATCTATTGCAGGGAAAATCTGGCTGAAATAAAAGCAGATGCTTAATAGCACACAGTATACTTTTTTGGAAGATATATTGGCAAAATAACGGTAGTAGTTTATGTTTTTAATTTGTTTTCTAAGTGTGAAATGTCAAGACAAAACTTGTCAGGACCAAGTTGCAGTGCCTGTTACCCGTTGCCCTACAAGCATGGCATGGCAGCACACCAATTTTCACTACATGGCAGAGACTCCCTCTACCCCCAGGAGTTTAGTCTGAAATTAGATGAAATAAGGCTCACAGTACCAAAGAACACAAAATTCTCCTTCAGGAAATTATAGTACTTTTTTGTGAGATTGTAATACATTAGGACTTAAAGGGTCAAAGAACAGAAAGTGATTGTTCAGAACCTATGTAGCCCATGGTTAATGATTATAAAACAAGAGTTAAACAAATCTGGTTTGTACAATAGAAGGTAAAGCATTGCTTTAAAGAAAATTCTTTTAAAATGAGCAGTTTGAAAATACTCACTTTGAGGAAGCATCATTGCATATTAAGCTATAAACTACCTTGGCAAAACTTAGAGTTAACATCGAGAATCCTCTTGAAGAAACTGAAGTTCTAAATGCCATTTGCTTTAAAATTAGTAACTCTAGTGTCTCTTTGGGATCAGAATGTTCTTTTAATTTTTTAATTTTTAAAAATTTTCACAGACATAGACTTAGGAGAATCCTGGACTCAACTATTTGTGGTAAGTCTGTGTTCTTGTATGTGAGAAATTTTTCGAACTCAGTGTATATTTTTAGAATTGTGAGCCTTTATTCATATAAAAGAGCAAAATATCATACCATTACAGGGATGATCCTGCAGAGGTAAATCATCATAGTGCTGAAGTATGTTTATCAGCCCTGCACCTTTGTGGCTGTTGAAATCTAAATCTTAAATTGTCTTATTTTTTAAATGCTGTTCATGTCACTTTGCAGAATTAAATTTGTTTGTTTGAATTTTTGTGCGTATGGATTTAGAAAATTCAGACTGAATTACACTAAAATTCTTACATCGTGTTAAGTAAGTTGCGCATACCCGTAGGTCAAATGGTGAAACTGGTAATTCTTGGTGGTTAATCTTTTGCTGCTTACCTTCTGAAAGGATTATTTGGTTTTGTCATGCTGTAAGTAATAAGATCTGCAGATAATATTGCATACCTATTGACAGTTTTTTTCATCTTCAGGACTAATGGCAGAGAAGTAAACCAGCATGGCAGCTATGGTCCCACCTGTGAAGCTGAAATGGCTTGAGCACCTAAACAGCTCCTGGATCACAGAAGACAGTGAATTTATTGCAACAAGGGAGGGGGTTTCTGTCTTGTATGCTAAGTTAGTTAGCAATAAAGAAGTAGTGCCATTGCCCCAGCAGGTTCTGTGCCTCAAAGGACCTCAGTTACCAGATTTTGAGAGGGAATCTCTCTCTAGTGATGAACAGGACCACTACTTGGATGCCCTTCTTAGCAGCCAGCTGGCACTGGCAAAGATGGTGTGCTCAGACTCTCCATTTGCTGGAGCTCTTCGAAAGCGTCTCCTTGTGCTGCAGCGTGTCTTCTATGCACTTTCTAATAAATATCACGATAAGGGTAAGGTGAAACAGCAGCAGCATTCACCAGAAAGCAGTTCTGGATCCACAGATGTGCACTCTGTCAGTGAACGCCCGAGGTCAAGCACAGATGCACTCATAGAAATGGGAGTTCGGACTGGATTGAGCTTGTTGTTTGCACTGCTGCGACAAAGCTGGATGATGCCTGCAGCAGGACCTGGCCTCAGTCTCTGCAATGATGTTATCCATACTGCAATAGAAGTTGTGAGCTCTTTACCACCTTTATCTCTAGCAAATGAAAGCAAGATTCCACCAATGGGTCTGGACTGTTTATCGCAAGTAACAACTTTTCTTAAAGGAGTAACAATTCCAAACTCTGGGGCAGATACTCTAGGTCGTAGATTAGCTTCTGAGTTGCTTCTTGGTTTGGCTGCCCAACGAGGTGCCTTGAGATACCTTCTTGAATGGATAGAAATGGCTTTAGGTGCATCAGCTGTAGTGAACACCATGGAGAAAACCAAGTTGTTGCAAAGTCCAGAGGGGATGATCAGCTTTGATTGCTTTATGAGTATATTGACCCAGATGCGACGATCTCTGGTAGGTATAACCAGCTCTGGTTTTTCTGCATTGCAACGTAGTTGCATTCTTAATTGAATACTTTATGCACATCCAATGCTAATTTGCTGAATATGTTAGAAAGGGGGCTTTTTTCTTTTTTTTTTTTTTTCACCTGTATTTCCTTTGTTACCCACCATCTCTTTCTCTCTCATCTTGCCTACCTGTTGCCTCAAACAACAAAATAGTCTCTGTGTTGTCATTTTTGGTGTAATGCTCTAACTTTAGGGAAAGAATTGAAGACATATTTGATCCACTTGGACTTGTACATTTTAAGTTCATAGCAGAAAAAGTTAGAAAATTCAAAGTTCTGCAATACACCTTGTTTCCTGTTACTTTTATTGCACATGCCTGCTCCCCCATTCAACTAGGCCTCTGCTTATATCTCTTCAGGATGTGCAACAGTTTTGCTGATGCTCAGAAATTAATGTGATGAAAATGAGCTAAATTGGAAGTGTGGCACTCTGTATATTGAGTGCTTACTGTGGGTCCTAGATAAATATTGGTTTAAAAAGTATGAAATTATTGCAGCGAAAAGCTGCCTCATGGTGCTCAGGTTGAAACAGGGAATGACTTTTTTCCCTCAAGTGGTCATTCTTTTCTTTCAGACTTCTACTGCTAGTTAATAAACATAAACTTTAATATCTAAAAAATCTATTGAAGAATGAGGTCCATGAGAGGAGCATGGCAGTAGCAGTGTCTGAATTGGATTAAATGTTGTGATGGGCAACTTTGTTGTTGGTTTTGGGCTATATATACAATTAGAGGCCAAAATATGAAAGATATGTAAACAGAAAATTAATTATGATTAGTAATTTAAAAATAATTATCACTTTAAACACAAATGACATGCATTTCGTTACAAAATAGTATTGGGTGAAATTAACTTTGAACCCAGATACTTTCACAAAACTGAATCAGTAAGAATGCTGGACTAGCACTTGAGGCAGTTTTGTTTTCCTGAAGTGTATGCAGGTATCACAGCTCAGGAGAGAGATAGTGTACTTATGCTTACAGAAGGAGCCATTAGTTTTTGCTTAGCAATAAGAGCAAATTCCTAATGTATTTTGTTCAGGTGGACTGGTGCAGTATTGGAAGCGTGTTTCTCCTAATAACAACATTTAAACATTGTAGGGATCATCTGCGGATCGAAGTCAATGGAGGGAGCCAACCAGGACATCTGATGGCTTATGTTCTCTGTATGAGGCAGCTCTGTGCTTATTTGAAGAGGTATGTCTTGAAAAAAACTTTTAAGTTACTGTAGTTCCTTCTCACACATGTGATTGGGGTGCACATGTGAGTGTAGTCCAGTCTTGGCCGAATTATTCTGGGAAGAAGAGGTGCAAAAATATTGAAAAACTAACATGTAGTGAGACAAAGTTGTCTGGGCAAGCTAATGATATGGTTGTGTGGTTTGTCTTTTAGGCAGTTAACATGTTGAGGGGCAATTGAAGCTTTGTTAAACATTGTGATTGTACAGGAAGAAGTGTAAAATGCTACTGTGTAATAAATCTCTGGTTTAAACAGGTTTGCCGAATGGCTTCAGACTATTCAAGGACATGTGCCAGCCCTGACAGCATTCAAACGGGCGATGCTCCCATCGTGTCTGAGACCTGTGAGGTGTATGTGTGGGGCAGTAACAGCAGTCATCAGCTGGTAGAAGGAACTCAAGAGAAAATACTTCAACCCAAGCTTGCTCCAAGCTTTTCTGATGCACAGACGGTGAGTGACGTTTGTTAGTGGTACGTTATGTACCGTTCAGCAGCTTCATAGTCACAGTACGAAATTGAAAATAGTACTTTATTTCTGAGTGTCAAGTTGTAATGAAGGGATGATGCTCAGAACTGGTCACACAGGTTATTTTCCTGAGAATATCTCGCTACTTTTATTGATGTCTGGGAAAAACATTCTGGTTTAAGTGACACACACATATAAATATCCATGTAACAAGAATGACTGAATTACCTGACTTGCTCTGTGGAAACAAGTATAGTTGCCTGTGGTTTCTTTGGTGTGTTTTGGTGTTTGTTTTTGTTTCGGTTTTTGCTTTGTTTTGTTTATTTTTATTGTTGGTTAAAAGGTATCATAACAACTCTGTGTTCTTTTCCATTGATGGTTTTCACACCCAAGATTGCCAACTTTAAAGCTCCAAGCTGGGCTAGCTGCTGACATAGCAACCTTAATTAGCTTTCTGAACATCAATGTACATGCTCTTTCTGCTCTCAGTCACAGATTCTGTAGTTGCAACTGAGTACTTCTGTTGATGCATGACCCAGAATATAATAGTCTTCTTTTCTGGTACTATATTGGCTTTGCAGTGTTGACTTAAGTAAACGCACTTTTTGGTCACTAGACAGTTTAGGTGCATTTCCTGGAATTGTTTCTGTGGATGTCACAGATATATTTTATATTCCAATGGACTGCAGAACTGGACATCATCAAGCAAGTTTATGCATTCAGAAAACTTGAAAAACATTCAAAAGACTAATACACAAGAATGGAATGCATGATCTGAATGAATGGATTACTCTTTTAGTAGTACTAATAGTATTGTATACAACTATACAACAAATTTGTGATATTTCCACTTAGCCTTCATTGATGGTTGTTGTAGGATTGTCTGCATGAAGACATTAATTTTCATTAAATAGGGCTGTGGCCACCTGTTTGGGGCTGGTTTATGATGTGCCTTTATGCCTCAGATGGAACTGCTCTGCAGTTCTGCTCTGTTAGGATTCCTATAGTGAATGATGTCTGTGTTAGTACTTTTGTTATTTGGTCATTCCTCAGCTGAGCGCTGACTTCCCAACAGGGACAAGTTCTTATTTTCCTAAAAACTTTTAATCTTATTTCTTTGATGTTCACATAATAAAAGTTTATAGTAAAAGTGAGTGGATTTTTAGCATTTGGTGTATTTCTGTGATATTACTGCTTGGTGCTGGTTAAAATTTAGCAAAACCTACACTGTTTTATCAAGCTGTTACTCTGTCTTTTTTGCTTTTAAAAAAGTAAGATTTCCATCCATGAGTTTTGAAAATCTGAATGCAGCACAAGTTCTGTAGTATGTAGGCAAGATACAAATAAATAAAATAATCACTGTTTACATACTTTTGTCTATTATGCGAATAGATTTAATCATAACATATTTCCCAAGAATTTTAGTTTTACTGCTTGCTGAAATCCAAATTATTTTTAACCTTTACATCATGTTATGTGAAGAAATCTGAAATTCTGTTAAAAAACAGACTTCTAGACCTATATGTAAAGTCTGAATTGATATAATCTCTGCATTTCTCTATTACATCCTTTTTTCTCTTTCTAGATTGAAGCTGGACAATATTGTACATTTGTCATTTCTACGGATGGTTCTGTTAGAGCCTGTGGGAAAGGCAGCTATGGGAGACTGGGACTGGGAGACTCCAACAATCAGTCCACACTGAAAAAATTGACTTTCGAGCCTCACAGGTCTATTAAAAAGGTGTCATCTTCAAAAGGTTCTGATGGTCACACTTTAGCATTTACAACAGAAGGGGAAGTCTTCAGCTGGGGTGATGGTGACTACGGAAAACTGGGACACGGAAATAGTTCAACTCAGAAATATCCCAAACTTATTCAGGGTCCCCTGCAAGGGAAGGTATGTTTTGTATAGAACAGCACCCATTTTTATTCTGTTCAGCTGGGATGTTGTGTAAAGTTTGAAATTGATAAAATCCTAAGAAAAGGTTCTGTTTTTTCTAGACATCTCTTTTAGGCTAGTTTTGCTTTCAGCAAAACACTAGAGCTCATGGTTTCCTGTAGGCCTGTGACTTGGGCAGTGGCCTTGTCAGGAAAGCTTCTCAAAGTCTTGAGTCAGACTTGTTCAAGGGCTTTCACTGAATTATAATTTCAATTTTGCTAGCTGCAACATCAAGGCTTTCACATACAGCTTGTTTAGTGTCCTAAACATCCACTGATGCTGCTTTTTTCTCCTGTAAGACTAGGATATCATGATACTGAAGTTGCTTGATAAATAAATCATTACTAGTTTTACGTATAAACTTGCCTTTTTATATACTAATTTCCCCTTTATCAAATAAATAGAAAAGATTGCAAAGATTATGTGTGTACTTGATCCGTGTGAATGAACAAGTTAGTTTATGTAGACTCCTGAAACTTGACTCTCTCAAGCTTTCAAACTTCCCACTTGATTTGTGTAAAAACCTTATCTTTCTGTATGTAATGCAGGTGGTTGTGTGTGTATCAGCGGGCTACAGACACAGTGCTGCTGTTACAGAAGATGGAGAGCTGTACACATGGGGAGAAGGAGACTTCGGAAGATTAGGTAATTTGAAAATTTCATTAGATGCTTTTGGAAAAATTCCTGTGTCTAGAAATGATTTTATACATCTGTTTGCCTTGTTCCCTAATTGTCCCTTCTGTGTACACATATACATGTGTACGTAAGTGTGTGCATACAGCTGACAAGTGCAGAGGCTCTTAAAAGTTTTTGATGCAGTTAATTTTACACAGATTTTTTTAAAAAGACTTTTCATTTCAAGGCAAGTTGCTTTTATTCATTCATAAGACTGTGTGGTTGCTAATGCCACTGGAATGTAAACAGTAGACATTTTTAATAGGAATTCTAGATAAACCTCATCTAGTGTGATGGTAGAATAATTCTTTGAAGAGTCCGGAATAACTGGCTAATAATATCAAGGGTCTGATTCCAATAAGGATACCTGATGTTAAGTTTGCCAGAATGGCTAAGTGTCCTTTTACCTAAATACATCAAAGAAGTTAAATTTAACTGAAACAAGAAACCCTGTATTACTATTTGCTTAAGTTCACTTGTCTGTTTCATCATCTTTGCTGTACAGCTGCTGTGCCTGGTATAAAACTACCCTTCTCGAGCAGCTTCAAGAATAGGTTTTGCATAGAAAATTGTTTAAAGTTGGGCTTTAGTTCTGTTCTGTTTTCTTTTTCATTGACTGTCACCATCAAGTATAAAGGGGTAAAAGCAAGCAAGTGGCAGGGGTGGAAGATGAGGACACTGTTTGACAGTTACAGCTTTCAAGGGAGTCAGTAGAAGTTTTGAGTGTATCTCTGTTAAGAAAAGAACTCTGTGTTAGAGGTTTAACTGGAATTTTGGTGGGAATTGTGGAAATGTTCTCCTTGAGTTTTAGATTATTCTTGCGTTTTAGATTATTATGGAGTTTTGATGTCCTTTGAGGGTCTTGGAGTGTACAATGGTGAGTTCCAGAACGTAGATAGAAAGTAACATTTCACTGGGTTATAGGAATTTGTTCATATTTAATCAGTTATGGATACCAGTGATATTAATTTTCCTCTCGTCTCCATTTTTCTTTCATATCCACAATTTCTGGAGTTCAGTAGGAATAAAACTTTTTGCAAAACACATGATAGTTGTAATGTACTTGGTGTCTGCAGAAAGAACCTGATAGAACTGTGGCTGCCTAAAGGGAGCTGAGGGACTGATGTGTCCAGTTTGTGCAGTATGGACAGGAGTGACAGAGGGCCTTTACTGCAGCTTCCTCATGCCGTACAGGATGCCTGCTGCCCAGTATTGGGAAGTCTGGCTATGTAATCAGCTGGCATTGAAGGCAGTTGTGCTAGTAATTCTTTTTATTTCTTTTTGGCTAGGTAGAAAATAATCCTAAGTTTTAGAGGCAGTTTTATGAACAGGTGTATGTCATAAAGATTAAATGTTTAACTTTACTACAGATGCCTTCCAAACCTTACTATGAATCTTTCCAAGAAGTTGGCAGAAGTCATAATTTGTGATGATTGCAAAATCTTATGATTGCAAAACAGAAATAGGACTTTAATCTTCACAAAAAGAATTTTTTTTTTTTCCTTAGGTCATGGTGACAGCAACAGCCGCAACATTCCAACTTTAGTAAAAGATATTAGCAATGTAGGAGAGGTTTCTTGTGGCAGTTCACACACGATAGCTCTGTCCAAAGATGGGAGAACAGTGTGGTCGTTTGGAGGAGGAGACAATGGTGGGTAAAACAAAGGTTTCAGTACTAATTTTTGTCTTATTCCATCTGCCTCATAGTTTCAGTACTCCTTGCAGTTTGGTTCTGGTTTTTGTTTGTTTGGTAGATGTTCAAGGAAAGGATTCTTAAAAAATCTGAATACAATATCTGAAGTTCACCTGCAAGATTATAGGGTTAAGAAAAGATTTTCAGTAGGGGAGGGATTTCACAGTGCAGAAAGGTCAGTGAATGGATAAACAAGTCTGGAAAAAATGCTGTGCTGATGACTTTCAAATAGGCTCACTCATGATGTGACAGTAGCTATTTAGGTCCTACAAACTATTACATATAAACTGCCTGGGATTAGTATTTCAGTTTTAAAATAGACTGTAATAAATATATAGTTCTTCAAGTTTGTAATTGAAAGAGAATAGGTTTTATAAAAATTGTAATATGTTTTAATTTAAAAAAATCCATTCTGACATTTTTGGAAATTCAAAAAAACCCCCCCTCTTTTGGGCTACCCTTAATTGTTGTCCATCCATTGAAAATACCTTCCAGTTATGTTTCCTCCTTTTACAGGCAAGCTTGGTCATGGTGATACAAACAGAGTATATAAACCTAAAGTTATAGAAGCCTTGCAAGGAATGTTTATTCGAAAAGTTTGCGCTGGAAGTCAGTCTTCGCTTGCCTTGACATCAACAGGGCAGGTAGGCAAAACCAAGTTTTCACTCAAATTACGGGAGTTGATGAAGAGGGTCTGGGTTCACATTATCTCAGCATTTATTATTTTGACTGTTGAGAAAATGTTCAACTAGTACTTAAGTAGAGTTGAAGTTCTTGATTAGAGATTGAAGTACCTAATGCACAAGAGTATTTCAGAATGTGCTAAGAGTCATCTAAAACACACTTTCCAAGATTCTTTTGGTCATTATTTTAGGTTAATAAATTTAACCAGCTTAAAATCAAATTGGATTCAGGAAACAAGCAGCAGTGAAATGCTTGTAATTTTTAATATAGTAACCAACACAGGTGATTAAGTGATCTAATAGTTTTCTTTAAATTGTATATGTATATTAGAATGTAGGTGTTAACTGCAAGGTTTTTTACTAATCTGAAAAGTCTCAGGAGAGCTTGGAGATAAATGTTGAGATGGTAAAGGAGGGCCCTTCCTGGCATGGTTGTTATATGCCATCCAGTAAGCATGCGTAACCCAGCTGGCTTCCCCACTCTCAGCTCTGTGACTCAGAGGCAGTGGGTTTTCAAAGTGGGGGTTAGGAATGTTGACATTCACTCCAGTGGTTTGTTTTCCTGCAGCAGCCGCCCTCCCCAGTGCTGTGCTCTGTGGCCCCTCGGCAGATGGGGGAAGGAATGCGCGCTATATGAGATGTGTGTTCCGTCAGGAAAGTCCTGTGCACTTTTCAGTTGTGCTGAAAGTGTAACTGTAGTTGTTGTGCAGGTGGTTTGCTGGTATGTTGTTTGCTGTGCTCAGCAGTAGCACAAGTGTGACCTGCAGCTGTTCTGTGGTTGCTTTGCTCCAGGTTTACGCGTGGGGCTGCGGGGCCTGCCTTGGCTGTGGCTCTTCGGAGGCGACTGCTCTCAGACCCAAGCTCATTGAAGAGCTGGCTGCTACTAGAATAGTTGACATTTCCATTGGTGACAGTCACTGTTTGGCACTTTCTCATGGTAAAGAGAATAAACTGTAAAAATACTTAATCCTCCTCTTGATCAAAAGCAGTTGTATCTCAGCTTTTGTTTTCTACTTTATTTATGCTTACAGATAATGAAGTTTATGCTTGGGGTAACAATTCAATGGGACAGTGTGGTCAGGGAAACTCTACTGGCCCCATTACTAAACCGAAGAAAGTAAGTGGTTTAGATGGAGTTGCAATTCAACAGATTTCAGCAGGAACATCCCATAGCCTTGCCTGGACAGCTCTTCCAAGGGACAGGTAACAATGACATTTGGGACAGGTATAATTTTATTCTTTTATGCAAGTCCACTTTGGGATACATTTCACTATTTCCTGAAGGTGTTCCCACATCTTGTGTATCAAGCATTCTGGTTGTAATGTTTTGTTCTCGAAAGTGGTCTTCCTCTCCTCTTTCTGCCCTTCTCTAACTGTTCCGTGTTACAAGTGAAAATGTATCAGCACCATATATTTGGATATTTCTTCTTTATATATGACTGTTTCTTACATGTAGCTAGACAAAACCTACCTCTGTTTACTAAATATTGACAAGGAAGTCAGTGGTAGGTGAAACAAGTCTTTCTTTTTTCTTTTTTTTTTTTTTTTTTTTGTCGCTTCTTCGGGTAATTTTTATGGCTTGGGAAGTTTCTTTTAGTGTGATAAGTAGTACACTAATCAGGAGGCTTTGGAAAAGGGGAAGTTAAGATAAATTACTGGGGTGCATTTAAAGATCTTAAAAAAATTCTGTATGGTTACATGTTGAACTGAAAATAGGTATCTAAATAAATAATTTAGTTATTAATATGCAATAACTCAGATAATACTTTTACACCCAAGATGTTTGCAAGTGATTGAAGTGAACCGGTAAAGTTTTATGTATGGACTAACACAAAGAAACAGAAAAACTTAATATTTGGAAGATAATTCAAGAAGAACTTCAAATGCCCTGTTTCCAAGCTATCAACTAAGAAAATAGTGAGAAATAGTGAGACTCAAATAGGACTAAGTGCTACTTCACCTTTTGAGTTCTCCTTGCATTTTATCAAAGTCTCTAACCTGACATTTGTACTAAAACCAGCTTTGTGAGTACTGGTCCGCCTTTGTGAATCAGATTAAATGCACATGGCTTCAGATTTATGGCATTGAGGTGTTTTTGTCCATAAATGTGGAGTGTTTGATTGTAAAGAGTTTCACAGAAAAGAGAGCAAAAAATACCTTCATGGGTCAGGAAGTTGGTCTGCCATGGTTGTATTAGTTTGCTCTAAGAAAGAAACTGGTTTAGTTAAGTATATTCAGTATTGAACCTGTTTAGACTATTAATTTATTAAAGCAGTTAAAGATTTCCAGAGGGTAACTTTCTTTGATATTTGATTCCAGACAGGTTGTGGCGTGGCACAGACCCTATTGTGTCGATCTTGAAGAAAGTACCTTTTCACATCTTCGTTCTTTTCTTGAGCACTACTGTGACAAAATTAACAGTGAAATTCCTCCTCTTCCTTTTCCTTCATCAAGGTACATACAGCATGTGCATGTTACAGATTTTTATATTTCTTTTTTTTTATATATAGCAGTGGTTCATGGCTTCGTCCTGTTTAGTCTATTCTTTAAGAAGCATAAGTCTGGTTTACTTGCTTATTCGGGTGTCATTTGTGTAGAATTACTCTAATGCATTTGTATGACAAAGGAGCTTTACAGTGTCTCAAATGCAGCAGGATCTTTAGTCTGAAATTTATTTTCATTATGCAATATATTAAATGCTTTACTTCTGAGTTTTCCTTTGAAACACATTTTCCTATGTAGTTGAAATGCATTTACTTTTTCTGTGTTGTCAGTTCTTACTCCTATAAACAGTGTTCCAAATTTTTTTAAGAGGACTAGAAATGAATATCCTTTTTGTTTTTAACCTTATTGTTGTACTTCTAAATCTTCTAAGAGAAGATTACATTTATTAATTCTTAAAAGTTTTATAGTTTCCTCTGTGTGTCATATTATTGTTTATTTCTCTGTTTTGGGATGGTTTTGCCTCATAATTCATGAGACTACTAATCTAAAGTAAATGCCTCTTACAACCATTGTCCACAAAGATGCTTCTCTATTCTGGTTTCAGTTTTTGTTCTTTTAAGCAGGTTGGTAGTAAGTTTCTCAGAGGAGTTTCCTTAAACTCCCAGTTGGAATTTACTTGCCTTTCTGGTATGAAAAATCAAAGGAGAGTTAAAAGCTTACTGCACAAATAAGTGAACAGAAGTAATGCTAAAAATAGGAGAGGTTAACAGGTAGATATTCCTTTTACAGGGAGCATCACAATTTTCTTAAATTGTGTTTGAAGCTGCTTTCTAATCATCTTGCACTTGCACTGGCTGGAGGTGTAGCCACCAGCATTCTTGGTCGGCAGGCTGGTCCTCTTCGAAATCTCTTGTTCAGACTGATGGACTCTTCTGTCCCTGATGAAATTCAAGAAGTATGTAATGCCTTGTTGTTTCCATGTGAATATTTTGCCACTTCTGGTTTTTTTTTTTCTGTGTAGTTAGATATTTATCAGACTTTCTGAATGAGTGTCTTGCCAGTTTTACTCACTAAAGTTAAAAAATGTAGTCACAATCACTGTTTTATGATCTGAAGGAAGGGAGGAGTGTTTGCATAAGACTTTCAAAAAGCTGCTTTATTTTGTAACTTCTAAGTTATTCTTCCCTGTAATAATGAACCGAAACTGTTATTGTTGTGGATTGAATAACTGACTTGGTTGAGTAATTCCCCTAAGATGCACTCTTACAGGAAATAGCAACTTTCGTTGGTCTTGTTTCACTCCTTCAGTGTACTTTATCTATTTGCATCACAGCATAAAAGATTAGTGTGATGTTGTGTGGTAGAATTCTGATATTAAATGAAATTAAGCAAATACTTGGGATATATCATGTGTGATGTACGGTATTTTTTAAGGATTTCTTTCCCTTCTCCACTGAAGAAGTATTTTTGGCTGCTCTAATTTTAGGTTGTAATTGAGACACTGTCAGTTGGAGCAACTATGCTACTTCCTCCATTGCGAGAGAGAATGGAATTGCTACATTCTCTTCTGCCCCAAGGTCCTGATAGATGGGAAAGCTTATCAAAAGGACAGGTAAGGTCAAGTAAAAATACGCCTGAGAGTGGTTGTGGTTTGCTTTGGGGATTTTGTGTGAGAACATTTTGAGCTAGGAGGTGAGTCTTATTTGCAGAGTGCAAGCACATTTCTGGGGAGATGCAGTGCAAACCCCAGCATAACAAAAACTGTAGGGCAGCCTGGCTAAACCAGAAAGGAGTGAGGCAGGGAGCACTGCTTGTTTTTTCAAGTGAAGGTCGACTACATAGAGCTTAGGAATTGCTGTGGTACTGTATCCAGACAAGTTTAGAGATTAGATAACTTTGAATACTAGATTATTGAACAAGCCTTGGTAAGAGAACTGAGTGTTTTCTGGGATGAATACTTGTATAATATTTTCCCTACATGGATTTCACCCTACTTTGCAAAGATGACTGCAAGGTTCTTTTTTGTACCCTTTTTCCTATGTACAGTGTAGAGAAATTGTGTGTCTCCCACCCGTCTTCCTAAATAATGGGATAACCAGCACATACTGGAGAAAGTGTTTGGTTCAGTGTCTTACGTGCATTGCCCACCATGTGGACAATCTGGTTTCTGTCTCTCGTAATGTCAGATTTTTAACTAGCCATGATAAATCTAAGTCAGTATATTTATCCATTCTCTAGCAGTACAAATCTTCAGGAAAACCTGCAGTATTTTGGTAAAGCTCTCCAGCTTATTTCTGTGTCCCATTAGAATATTTTCTTTGGGTAACTATGCCTAATGCTTTTTTTCTTCTTAGCTCATTTTATCTTTAACAAAGAGTGACTTTTGTGTCTGAACATTCTTCTTTAGAGAATGCAGTTGGACATCATTCTGACAAGCTTGCAGGATCACACCCATGTAGCTTCCCTGCTTGGTTATAGCTCCCCGTCTGATACCACAGAAACCTCCTCATTGTGTATCAGCTATGGAAACCCCTCTGATCAAACATATGCTGTCCAGAGCAGTCATCCAGATACTCATCTAGCTGAAATCTTGATGAAGACTCTTCTAAGAAACTTGGGATTTTATACAGTATGTACAGGCTTCATATTAATTTATTTTTTAAAACTATAATTAATTTTTGATACTTTGAAAGGTTACTGTTTTTCCCCCCCATGTTAAGGAAATGATGCTCATTTAGTTTATCTAAAGTAGCAGTGCCACATGTATTTGTCCTTAAGTGGACTAAAGTCAGTTAAATCATCTCTAACATTATGGTTCTAATATTGCTATAGTGATATTTGTTTGACGTGAGGTATGTAAATGCAGCTGGTTTCATATTAGACTGTTTTATTGCTTTTGCTTTGGTGTCAGATTTTTTGGGAAGAGAAAATGTAACACTATAAGTAAATTGATTGTATGCAGTGTTTATCAGTATAATCTCAGCCACCAAAGAACAATAAGCAGACACCAGGAGCATGAGTCTGTTTAATTAACTTCACTAGGGTGCTAACTACCTTATAATAGAGCAGCAAGTACATGTCTTATTAAATAGTGTGTCAGCCAGATTGTTGTTCTTAGAAAGTGTTGGGGAGCGTGAGAGCAAATCACTGACTCAGCTTTTTATTCAACCAGACAGTTGAATTCAGTAGTGAGCAGAAATCAGAGGTTTGGACTTCCCTGGTATAGTGTGGAGCTCCTCAGTGCAGGGTGGCAGTGCTTTGTTCTCTCTAGACCTCCTTTGGTCAGCAAGGTGGAACTGTCTGCTTTGAATTGGCTGCTTGAAACTAACTCACTTTTTCCAATGGATTCCAAAGGAAGTCAAGTAGCCATGTATGTTCTCTTTCTGTTGCCATCCTAGATAGCTCACATTAGAATACCTGTTTGCACTATCTTATGCATCAGCCCACAGCAGATCCTGAGGAATTATTCCTTAACACACTGTGCTTCGGGGGCTAGGTTAGGAAGTGAGTTTTTAAATCTAGTTTACCTAGTGAGGAATAAAAACATAGCTGCATACAAAAGACACATTTTAAGAAATGTTAACCTGAGAGCTACCACAGTTGCTGCTGTGACATTGTAAACAAATGGAATTTCAAGTTTGGTTATCCCATGATGCACTTGGTATTATTCTATTTCTCCAGTAATTACAGGTGCACATAATAAAGATAAAAATGCTTCTTTTAAGGTGATAGTAAAGTATTACAGTGCTTGAAGCAGAGTTAATGGTTATCTTTCCCCTTTTTCTCTTAATAGGACCAAGCCTTTGGAGAACTGGAAAAAAACAGTGATAAATTTTTACTTGGTACATCATCATCAGAAAACAGCCAACCTGCTCATTTGCATGAGCTTTTATGTTCCCTACAGAAACAATTGTTGGCTTATTGCCACATCAACAGTGTTACTGAGGTGTGTGTCCTTATTTTTACCACTTAGGAGAGAAAAAAATTATTCAGTATTCATAAGCACCAGAATTGCTGTAAGGTTCCTTTTGAAAATCTTCTGAGTATTTGAAAGCTGAAGTGATTTAAATAGTGAACCCTTTATATGTATTTACAGAACTGTTCTTACCTTTGTTTCATTCTAGAATTCCAGCAGTGTGGCACTGCTTCACAAACACCTTCAGCTTTTATTGCCTCACGCTACAGATATCTATTCCCGTTCTGCAACACTGCTTAAGGAAAGCTCTTGGAATGGTAGTGTTGGGGAAAAACTGAGAGGTAACTGTCCGTGGAAAAATCAGTAATGATGGCTCTGTAACCTTAGGGCACTTTTTTTGCTCGGATTTGAATTTTAAAAATCCCTTATTTTTCCTATATCTGCATAAATTAGGCATCCCAAGTCTCCCCCCAAAGGAGGAGATGAGGTGTCTACCCAGGAATGGCATCTGGTTCATGTTTTTGATAGGACATTTTGTGTGCAGAAGAAGCATGTGTTGGATAATGTGAATTCTCCATTCTGTTCACCTTCACTGCAGAATGTAAATGTGAACAACATACAGAATGTGCATTATTGTTTCAGTTTCATTAGTTCTAGATTTCTCTTTTTAAAAGTACAATTATTGTGATTGCTGAAAAATGTATAACTAAAATAAGAGATTAATACTTATTAAACCCATCAATTTAACCATTATTGTTTAAGATGTTCTGAGATAGCTAAGGTGTAAATAATTCTTTGACTTCTTAAATTGTGCTTACATAACTCCATAACTGTAACTAATTCAGGTTTGCTTTTTTTCTGCAGATGTGATTTATGTATCAGCTGCTGGTAGTATGCTCTCTCAAATTGTCAACTCACTGTTGCTGCTGCCAGTGTCAGTAGCCCGGCCTTTGCTGAGTTACCTGCTGGATCTGCTGCCACCTTTAGATCGTCTCAACAGACTCCTGCCTGCTGCAGCCCTTTTGGAAGATCAGGAATTACAGTGGCCTCTTCATGGTAAGTGTAATAACAAACATGCTTTTAATCTGAGAAGTAAACAATGGCACATTTTATAGTAGGATTTAGCTCTCCTGTTTAAGGTGGCTATTTTTTTAACTATGTGCCTTGCTACATCTCCTTTTCAATATCCGTAATGTATTAATATTCCTTGCTGTGAAATATTTTTTTCTGCTTTGAGTCCTGTTTCCAGTTGTATCCTTAATCTATACATGTTTATCAGAATGCAGAGAAGTGTGTATTAGATGAAGCAGGTTCTTGGGCAGAGTTTAAAAGAGCCTTTACTTCATGAACAGCTGCCATGAATGGTGGTGGCCCCTGCTGTGCTGTAGTTCCAATGTTCAGTGATCTGTTTGTCCTAGCCGCTGTTTCTTCAGTTGTAACGTTGCTGATTGAAGGGAAAATCTGTGATGAACTGGGCAATATTAACGAGATCTGCCATTAGCTTTGGAATTTTGGAATAGTTTGTGACTCCTGAGCATGGGTGACTAATCTGGCAGTGAATACTTGCAGGTGGCCCTGAGTTGATCGACCCTACAGGTGTGCCCCTGCCACAGCCTGCGCAGTCATGGGTGTGGCTGGTGGACCTGGAGAGGACAGTGGCCCTGCTCATTGGGCGCTGCCTGGGGGGGATGCTGCAGGGCCCTCCAGTGTCCCCCGAGGAGCAGGACACAGCCTACTGGCTCAAAACCCCGCTGTTCAGCGATGGAGTGGAGATGGATATTCCTCATTTAGGTGAGCTGTTCCATGCTGGTGCCTAATGGTCTGTGTAAATGTGTGTTCAGGTGGGAAATTTCTAATGATGTTTGAAGGTTTGTCTGTCAGTCAGTGTTCTTGTCTGTTTGTGTAGTAATACAAAAAGTTCCGAAGTGGTATTTAAGGTTATGATGTAGATTATAAAGGGTCTTGGAAATGCATACAGGAGAAAAAAACAAAAAAATCACAGTTTCTCAGTAAAAGACTACAGACTTCACACAATTATTTGGAAATGTTTTATTCTTAGATGCTCAGCATTTAACAGACTCTCCAGGAACTCATTTTTTCATATTAATTATTGGAAAATCTCTTCTATTTTAGTCTGCTTGCAAAATTATTTTTTTATTAATTAGAAACAATACTATTAATAATAGCAAACTTCATTCCTTATGATCTACCAGAATTATCAACAACTCAGCAGTGGTGTTCCAGTCATCCCTTCCTATCTGAATGGGGCTCTTGCTTCTTTGTGCCTTGTTTCTGTTAGTTCACATCCCCTCCTCCCTCTGGTTCTGAGTAGGCTACTTCATGAGTTACAAGACAGAGTGTTTTGAAATGAGTCCAGGCAGTAATTGCAAGTGTATGGCTGTGCAGTTCAGGTAGAATTAATGATACACATTTATGCTCTTGAGGAAGAGTTGGATAATGCTTCTAAATATCCATAGGTTTATGTAGATTGTATTTTAAGTCACTTCCCTATGTAAGGTGAATTTGTGGAAGGACAATGACATGTCTTGATTTTTTTTTAAAACTAAGAGGAAGGCAAAAGGGGGTTTAAATGCATTTAGATAGATGTGTGTAGTCCTCAAAATTTGCAGAGTTTAATTTCTTTGGCATTTCTCTTCTGTTAGACAAATGCATGAGCTCCTTGTTAGAAGTGGCCCTGTCTGGAAATGAGGAGCAGAAGCCCTTTGATTATAAGCTGAGACCAGAGATTGCAGTCTTTGTTGATTTGGCCTTGGGTTGTACAAAAGAGCCAGCAAGGAGTCTCTGGATCAGTATGCAGGACTATGCTGTTAGTAAAGGTAAGGTGTTGAAAATACCTGTGTATGTTGAAAGCAGGTTAAAGGCTCCAGATATGCTCTTAGCATAATTCTGTATTTTCATTCGCAATGATTCTTAATTCTACAAAATGATAAACCTAATTTATTATTATGTTCCATGATCATTCTTCTGCTTTTTCTGTTACTTACTTTTGACACTGATTTCAGTGCTTGGCAAACATGAAGTTCAATGTTGTTTTTCCCTCTGAACTGGTAAGAAGAAACTCTTGTTTGCTTACTCAGTTGTTGTTTTTTCTATTTTCTGAGTAGAGCAGGGTGAAAGTTGCAATTAAAAAGAAAAAATAAAGGGGAGGAGATGAGGGAAGGCAAAGTAACTTGCAAAATATGTTAGGAATGAAATGAAGGGGTAAGTCATCTTTTGTTTTTCAAGTCTCTGGGAGGCTAGTCTTACAGTTGTAATAGTTTTTCATGCTTATTGCCTCAAGTCTGGGTTTCCTGTTCAAGCTTTCCAGGTTTCTTTTAATGAGAGCCACTGAACATTGTAGTTGTACTGTAACTGCTGTATCCAGAGGGAATTTTCTGTAGTTCTGGCCAAGCTGAGCTAGATGAAGAAAAGATCAAATGGTATTGTGTGCCTGTTGGTAGTAACACAGGGAATTCTATTACAGTATTCAACAGAAGTGGGAATTCTAGTTAAAACTGGAATATCTGTGCTGGTTATCTGTTTGCACAAGCTGAGTTGAGTGGGCAGATCTCTATAATTTAGGCTGTGGAACTGGGTTCCTTAGAAGTTGATGTGGCTCTGCTCTTTTCAGCTGACTGAAAGTTGTATGGTCACATTAGCATAGCATCGCAGGCAAAGTGATGGAACTTGCTGAGAAGCAGGTGTGTTAGACTAGACTTACCTATGGCCAGGTGCGTTTTTTCATTTCTACAGCAGTTCATAAGGATTTATAGGTATCTTAACAGAAAAATATATTATAAAAATATTTGTAAAGAAGAGGGACATTTTTTATTTCCCTGTGGAAAATTACAGTGCTTTGTGAAGGTTTGCTTGGCAGTTCTGTTATTTCACAGTGGACAAATATTATTTTCATAATGGCTCTTTTTAAAGTGGGGAAAAGTTTTTTTGAAATTAAAAAGTCAGTTCCTTAAAAAAAAAGGGACTTAAATGACTCAAGATACTGAATACCATATTGAAAAGACGAATATTTTTGGTTTTTGGCAACAGTGGCCAGTTTTGATGAATCGTTTCTCTTTTCAGATTGGGATACTGCAACTTTAAGTAATGAATCACTCCTAGACACTGTGTCCAGATTTGTCCTTGCAGCTCTTCTGAAACATACGAGTTTACTTAGTCAAGCTTGTGGTGAGAGCAGGCAAGTAGCTTAAAGATGCTTTTAAAAGTTCAGCTTGACTTTTTGAAAGGAAGTTAATGTGATTTTTTTTCTGGCTTGGGTGTGATTTTCTGTAGGTACCAGCCTGGCAAGGCCTTGGCAGAAGTTTACCGCTGTGTGTATAAAGTTCGGAGTCGTTTGCTTGCCTGCAAAAACATGGAGCTTATTCAGACCAGGTCATCCTCCAGAGACAGATGGGTAAGGCTGTGCATCGCTTTGCAGTTCTTCTGGCTTTGCTGGCTATTAAGAAAATATTACATAATTGCCAGTATTTTCTTCTGGCCTGTTGAAAAACCTTCACAAGCTTCCAAGTGAAAACGAGCAGGGTATAATTAGGAGTATGTGATATTAAATCAATTGAAGCAGATGATTGGTTGGCATCATTTGATACAAGCCCAGCCTCAAGCCTGGTTTTTCCTTCTTCCCATCTCTAGAATTGCTGGGCCGTAGAAACTCTACAGCTTAGCTCTGGAGATGGCTCAGCTGTGTTGAATAGGCCACAGCTTTGTCTGGCTGCCATTCCTGAATCCAGCTGCATTATCTGGGCCTCTGATCTCTGAACCTCTCTCTTCCCCTTCCTTGCCTATCCCTTCTTCCTGCATGGCCACATTATCTTCTTAGCATTGCTTTAGGGCAGCTTGTCAGTCCTATGTGAATGTCTGATATGAGAGCTGAGGAACTGGGCCTGAAACTGCCAACTTCTGAAAAACTTTAATAAGCCAGATCAGCGTTAATGATGAAAGTCTTCAGTGAGTTACAGGATTGGGGGGTGTTTGGCAATACAAAGCAGTCCTTAAAGCAGGTTTCCTTGATCAGATTTTTAATGGTGGTTTACTATCTACAAGCAACATATTTTTAATGAACAAAATTCTCATGTAACATCAAGATTAAGAGGCTTTTTAGATGTATTGTAAAGCACTAGTGCTGCTCTTTAAAATAGCATAGGTATGCATATCTCCTGCTTTTGATTAATATTGTGTGTGTGTCTTGCCCACTTCCTTTCTCAGGATAGGGGTCTAACACAACACTTCTGAAAGCACTGGGTGTGCATGCAATAAGTTCTGTTACTCCCAGAAATCCTCAAACTTACAAATGCAATACAGCAAATCTGATATATGCAGTAGATTTGTTGCTTCAGATTTTGGAAGAAGTACCTGGTTTGCTTTTGCACAGTATACCCAGGCTTATGGTTTCTAAAGACTTTGGTGCTGAAGTGTCAAAGTTTGACTGTAGTGTCTAACTAAGCATTACAAGGAGACATTTTTCTGCAGATAATCTGAGTCATGGTTACAAAAGGAAAATTAAATTTTCCGACTTAAGTGTTTAAAACCTTGAATGCAAACAACTGTCTTTGTTGTTTATTTCACACAGTATCAAAAGTATTTTTTGATAGGAAGAAGCCTCTTATTCAATACCTGTGTCCTTGTACATACATCTTCCATTTTGGTGAGAATTAATTTCACTTCATGTGTGTGTTTTTTTTAATCAAGATGCTAGATAACCAAGAATCTGCTGATGTTGATACTCCAGAACCTTCTTTTACTCGTACAATTGATGAAGAAGCAGAAATGGAGGAGCAGGCAGAACGTGACAGGGAGGAAGGACACCCAGAACAAGAAGATGAAGAGGAGGAAAGAGAACATGAAGTTATGACAGCTGGTAGTAAGTACTGGTTATGTGTGTCAATAATGCCATGTCATTTGGAAGGACAGTGTCTTTTTCTCTCTGAGGTAAAATTGAAAATTTATATAAAGATTATGAAAGAACTGTCTGCAAAAACATTTTGAGAGTTTTTTTTTTATACAATGGTTTAATTTTTTATGGTTCAGGAAAGTTTTTAGGCACAAAGGAATGTGAATGGTAAATTAGTTCACTGCAGTTCAGGGCATCTGACATATACCAGCACTTCTATATGCACTGTCTACAAGATTATTTGGTTTCATCTTGTTTTCTCTAAGGTTCTTGTCATTAGATCTCTGAGTTTTCATCAGTATTTGGATACAGAATTTTGGCTATGTTTGTATGTGTTGTTATTTTATGTAGTAAGCTTTGAAGGGTAATGTTATTCTGAAGTTTGGAAGCAAAACTGTTGATAATAGTGGACTGTGTCGGAATTCACTTCTGCCTTTGAATATCTCTCTCTTAAAAATGTGGAGGTTTTAGTCAGAGTTTGGTATTTTTAGCACTGTTAGCTATATTTTTCCCTGGGCTTTCTAAACATCTTATTTAATTCTTCAGAAGATAGCTTGAAAAAGGTAAATGTCACAAATTGTTGTTACAGTGATTGTGGCTTGCAGTCCACCTTGATGGGTTAGTTTATCCTTAATTTTTGCAGTTTCAGTAAAGCAACAGACAGTTGTTTGAGGTTTTTTTTTTCTGCTGTGAACTGAGTGTTCTCCAAGACAGCATTTATATTAGCCTTGGAACATTTCTGCAGAATGCATGTAGCTTAAAAAATGAAATTTGCTGACTTGAAATATTTTCCGTAGCTGCAAATTTTCTTTTTCTTTTCCAAATATTATTCTTCTGGATACTGTTAGAATGTTCATCTTTTTCCAGTCTCTGCTGTCGTCTCTTGTTTTGCTGACAGTTTCTGATTAGGACTCCCACATTTCTCTTTGGGACCTTATTGACCAAAATGTATGTTACACCTTTAGTTTTATAGGATATCATTCCATGGACAGTGCAGTGGAGCTAAAGTGCACATTCATGAGCTGGTTTGTGGTACTAGAAGACTTAGACGTCACCTACTCAGTGCATGCAGTATGTTTGGCTGTGTGATTTGCAGTTTCTTTGGGCAAATGCTCAGAGCTCTCAAATTCAACCTGGACAGGGCTTCTGGGTAAAGGAAATGTATCCAGAAACATCCAGATGGACAATAGTGTTACATGCACAGATAAGCAGGAAGATGACTCTCTCACTTGTGTTCCTAAGGGATGCTGAACCTGGTTTGTGGAGTTCTGTTCATATCAGTGAAGGAGGTATTTAGTTTTGCCTTTTCAAAGGGAACCTGATCTTTTAAAATTAAAATGGTTAAATCAACAGAACTTCAGTTCTTTGGACATAGATGAGGAGGTCTCTCACACATACTCTTTGGAAGAATCTGACTGTTTAGGCAACAGCTGAATTATGTAAAGTGTAGGCCAAGAATTTTGATACGATCTTCATTGTACTGTCCAAAGCTAATAAAAACCTGAAACTCCTCCAGTATCAAATTGAAGATATTCTGGTGTTCGCAATACAGATTTACAGAAGCATTGTTTATATACATCTGCTAAAAGGCAAACATGAAATAATCTCTTTCTTTTTGATGCTATTCAAACAGGAGTTGGGTTGCAGTAAGACACTGAAAGTTTCAGTGTTCTGTCGAAGTGCATTGTCCTTCATTTTCAAATTATATGTAGTGTAAACGCTTCATTTAACTTGTTTGCATGACTTCTTTTATGGCACTATATGATTGTTGTAGTCTTACTATTAGAAAAATACTAGTTCTTTATAGTGAGGCGGGTTTTGACCCAAGATGTAGATGAATATTTTATTCTCTGTAGCTTTGTCTAGAAGTTAAGACTTTCTTTTTGTGTTGCATGTTACAGAAATATTTCAATGTTTCCTATCAGCCCGTGAAGTAGCTCGCAGTCGGGATCGAGATAGGATGAACACGGGGACGGGGACTAGACTTGATGGTGCACCTGCTCAGTCTCAGCAGGAACGAAGGATCAGCACTGATCTGACAGAAGGGCAGGATGTGTACACTGCTGCCTGCAACTCTGTGATCCACAGATGTGCCTTGCTGATCTTGGGTGTGAGCCCTGTCATTGAGGAGCTGCAGAAGCGAAGGGAGGATGGGCAGCTCCAGCAGCCTCCCTCTGCTGCTCCGGAGGGCATCGGCCTCATGACCAGGTAGGCTCTGCTGACTCTACACCGTGGTTAACTCTTCTCTGCTCCCTTTAGAATTGATTAAACAACTCCAGTTTTCCTCCGAGAATTACTGCAGTTTTTTTAGAAGAAAATTTCTTCTGAGAGTAGTGTAATGCTTCTGTTGAAAAAGTGATTTTTCTCAATTTTCCTTGACCATGCTAACTAAACCTGAAGAGTTTTATTCTGTGTGGACCCTATTTAAGTTTCAGAGTTGGGCGTAGTGGTAGATAGTTCAGATCATAAGGTGTACAGATAGTATGAGGCACTTAGAAAAATAGTTTATTTTTCCTGTAATTCCTCTGTGTTTGGATTTTTTTTTTACCATATGTGTGGTTTTTTGAACTGTACCAATGTCCTATATTAGAGCATTTTAAAAAAAATTGTATATGTTTAAAACAAAAGATTCAATGCCTATTGTGACAAAAGCGTTGTTCATTATTGATTTTTATAAATATTCCTATCATAGGCGTGGGTAAGACTTGTTAGGTGGCCTGTTTTGATATTTTAAATTAAGATATTGGTGGGAAATATATTAAGATATTGAAGAGGAAAATTTTATATATTCAGTACCCTTTTATTCTTTTTGCCTCTTTTTGGAAATCTAGTTCCTAAAGCATGGCTGCCTCTGTCATTGTCAAGGTAGCTTTCATCTCCAGCATATCAACTTTAGGATCCTTTTTATGGGTGGATTTTTAATAAGTTCTGTTCTTTTTTCACCCACTAACTCTGTTTCTTGTCCTCTCAGCTCAGTGTTTCTGTTTATTCTGTGTAATACTTACCAAGGCTCTAGAGCAATCACTCATTTGAGGTTGACATTTGTTCAGTTGACGAGTAAGGCTGTTAAGGAATGTAGTTTATGAACACCCTTTATAAACATAATTGAAGCCATCATACCACTCTTTTCCTCTTTAATGTGGTCTTGTGATGTTCTATTTTAGCCTTCTTCCATATAAAACTGTGGCGCCTATTAGATATGGCTGTCATCTCTTACCTGTATGTAATACCAGCATTTTTTTTCTCTATGTGTGTGCACCTGAAGCAGGAGTGAAAGTCTTACAGCAGAAAGTCGCTCAATCCATGCAAACTCAAGCTACAGACTGATGAAGTCAAGAAGTGAATCTGATTTGTCTCAGCCGGAATCAGATGAGGAAGGTTATTCACTGGTAAGTAAATCAGCATGATGTATTTAGGGATTGTCAATAGATTGTTTAGATGGGAAGTACTTCTGAAACATTTGTTTAGCACTGTGTTTTGGTACATTAATTCATCATTTGGTACATAATTCATCAAGAGAAAACACTTTTGGTTAAAAAAAAAAAATTGAAATAATTATAGCTCTGTTAACTGTCTCACTTTTATGGGTGAGGGATGAAATGTAAATAATATTATGCACCACATATGATCACCTGGGGAAATGAGGCTTTTATTAATCTTTTAATCTAGAGTGGAAGACGAAATGTTGATTTGGATTTGGCAGCATCACATAGGAAGAGGGGTAAGTTCTGTTGTTTACCTAGTGAATACTAACTTGATAAATGTTAGTGTTTATGAAGTTAGTTTGCAGTTACATAACAGGTGTTAAAATTGAGCATTTAAAAATAGCGTTTAAAATAATTGTTACCTACTCTGTGTTTTGTGAAGTTCTGTTGCTTTGTGGCTTGGTTATAGGATTTCCTTGGTTATAACTCTTCATTCTAGTTTCTAGAATTGTAATGCTCCTTTGAAACAAGTGAGGTTTTCTGTTAAGAGAATCAGAAACACATTCTGTTTTCACTTGTGACTTCAGGAATAAAAAATTGTGAAAGAAGTTTATGTGGAACGTTCTATTCTTGTGCTAACAATGAATATTTACTATAAAATGTGCTTGAACCTGGAGAACTTGTGTTCTGAAGACACTGCTTTACTTTGCATCCTTTGAACACCAGCACACCTACAGAACCAAGCAACCACGTTTTCTGTTGCTCTTTGTTAATGCTTCATACTGGGGAATCTCAGTGAGCTACTTGATATAAGGTGACAGAGGGACTAAAAAGTCCCACTTCCATCTGGATGATGCGGAATCTGTCTGAGAATCACAACTGAGGTCTGCTGTATCTTTAAAAACATGGGACTGTGCAAACAGGCATTAGGTTGATTTGTGCTATGCCTCAGTAACAGAAGCCTTGATTCTGTTGGGTAAGGTAAGAATTAGAGTTTAAAAGGCTTCATCATTGATCAGAGTACTCTGAGGTTTCATGCCTTTTAAAGTCTTTTGGAATTGCAAAGGGTGCTGTCAGTGGTAGCACCCGTTAAATTTCAGTATTTAAATTGGAATGTGGAAAGAGATGCCTTGTCCATGCATAATCAATTGAAGCAGTTAAACAAATAAAGAAATGCACTAGAGCTGCTTTTACTGTGATAGCAGATGTATCATATCTCAGGGTTAGAAGATCTATCAGAAGGCCTCTTTCAACCCCTGATCTGCAGGACATTCTTTGAAGTCAGCATTTTTAGCTTTGCCATTACTCTGACACAGAACTCTGTACTTGATATCCTCTGTGTCCTAAAAGTAACCTAGGAAATGATCTTGGATTAGGTCTCAAGTACAATATGTCTCATGGATTATGGTTCCTGGGCTGTTGCTTAGGCCAATGTTGCTTTGGTCATGAGCTTCAGGAAGCGAGGAATAGTTCAAGAGTAGACTTCATCAAAACTTTTATTACAGCAAGAAGATTCTCTACCAGGTGTGAACACTGAGGAGAAACAGGAGAGACAGTTAATCTGTCCAGAACCTAAAAAGAAGCTCAAATAGCTCATTTGCAAACATGTACAGATGCCTCTGTTTTGGTACTGGAAGACTTCCTTGAGAGTTAGCACACAGTAATGCTTGTGCTGGATGATGTATAGGCCAGTTTTGGTTGATAACCAGTGCCAGAGTCGGAGAATGCTGGGTGCACCTACAGGGAAACATTCTTCATATGTCTGTCAAGGTCAGGAAAAGATCTACAAATATTTGTGTGATAAATGGATGGGCTGTTCAGCTCAGTTCTTTTTATGGTCTTTAGTCTCCTGTGACCTGTCTGTTTTGTGACTCCTAGTTATCTCCTAGAACTGAAGCATGTCCCAGTGTTTGGTGAGGATGTAACGTGCAGGTTTTTTGGATTGTCCACCCCTTGTCATGTGGTCAGCACAGTCCAGTGTCAGCTATGGGTATTTTGTGAAACCCCTTCAGTTTTATCTTTATTCATGTGGTGTGCTGTGACTAGTAAAGGAGATAATACTATGAGTTCCTATGGTCTTGCAAATAAGTATGGAAGGGAAAACATTCTTTTAAAACTTAATATCTTAGCCACTCAGTCCAGTCTTTATTCTAATTGCCTTCTTAATTTATTCTGTCTATTCAGAAAGAGAATTGGGCTATTCCTACTTTAGCCTGAGGATCCTTTGAGTATCTTGTTCCATGCTATTGTTCAGTTATTTTTGTATCAGTAAACTTTTTCTTCCATCCCTACAGAAAACGTCTTTCTGAGTAATTTTGCAGTAAGGGATGATGAGCAGCACATTGTTGTTTTCCCCTTGTATCTAAGCCGTTTGTTTTTTTCTGTTGCTTAGATGAATTTTTTCAATTTTGCAGATCCAGAGTGTGCCTGCAGATGTTGTACATGTTGTGTACAGTGCCTCCACAGGCACTAATGTGCTGTACACATTAGGAACACAGCAGTAAGGAAAGCACAGCCAGCAGGGCAGTTACAAACAGCCACAGATCAGTGAGCGTCCTCCGCTCCCAGCTTTTCATCAGCTACAGCTTAACTCAGTGAATTTCAGTGTACTTGTGTATGCTGCTGTGCCTTACTGACAGGACTGGGCTACTCCAAAATAAACAGCAACTTAAATGAAATCCAAATGGAATCGAAATATTTTAGTGTACCTGCAATAATGAATTGACAAATCATGCTTAAGGAAGGGACTTGAACATACAAGAATACACACATGAATGCATGCAACTGTGTTACAGAGGATTATTTATTTTTCCCTTGAAGGTGGAGAACTTAGACTGTTATCTGCCAAACAAGAGTAATTTTTTCCACATACCTTGCTGCTTGATATATTGTATTGATTGAGATGAGACTAATTGTTTAAGTCAGAATATTATGAGGCAGAGCTTTTATGAGTATGTTACCTTCTGTTTCAAATGTCTCCTTTTGTCTTCTGATTCTTGTGTGGTGTAGTGTATTTACTCCTTTTTGGCCAGTTGAGCCCCAGAAAAAAGAAGAGCTTCAAGCAAGTAACTGATGGCATGTTTATTTTTTCTCTCTGTAGTTTCCCTACATATTTTTTGTTTTATAAAGTGTGCATTGCAGCTGTTCCACATTCATTTAGAAAACTCATTATTACAAGCTGGCTTATAAGGACAAGTAAACTTCTTTTTTTGCTGTAAGCTTCAGGTTTATTCGTCCATGCAGCTCTGTTCATGTAGAGGCTTCTGGAAGCGCTGTACTGCTGTCAGTTCTGTGTGATTGATCTTACACAGAATCAAGCTGAGCTTCAGTGTAGTTCCACATTTGATTCTTCTGCTGATATGTAATATCTTCAAGAGGGAAAAACTTATGTTTAGATTTCTGTGCCCTAATGGCTAAACATTTTCAGTTCTGAAGTATGCTCCTTTGATTTCTGACATTTGTGTTCAAACTCTCTCCTTTCAATTATAACTCCTATTGTTTTACATTTAATCTGTAACTCATAATCATTGCACTTTTCTCCAAATTAGAAACAATTTTACATTGGTCTTACATTTAAACATTCCTGCATTTTGTACTAAAACAATTAGCTAAGACCTCATCCTTTCTTCAAATATGAAATAATGTAGGGTTAGTAATACGTGGTTGGGTTTCTTCAAGGTTTGTTGCCTGTCAAAACTTAAGTTTTCTTTTGATGTTCTGTAAACCTGTTAAAGGTTTCCATTAGCTCATGATTTAAGCCACTGGAATTGGTTTTTTTTCTTTACAAATGCTTTGATCCTGTGCTGTGGCATAGTCCAGTGTGAGGCAGGTGGATGGGGGAGAAAGCTGAAGTTGCTGTGGGCTGCTCTGAGCTCTCGTGCTGTACAAAGGCTGGAGGGCTTATGGGGCTTTGGGAAAGAGCTGTTGCTGTGTAGGACTTTTCCAAGTCTGTGGACTTGGAAATGGTTTAGCTGTGGTTCCTGTGGGTAATCTGAGGCTTCATTTATCCTTTCTCCTGGGCTCTTTTCACCATGCACTTGCCAGGAAACCACTTCCTACATGAAACTGAGTATTTTAGCACCTATTTATTCTGTTTCTCACTGCTGCTTCCCCATGTAACTTAGATTTTAAAGGAAGGCTTTAAAGCAATTATTCTAAGAATTGATGTTAAAATTAGGGTAAGGTGATCTGTCTTTTGTTTTAAATATTATTGCCAGATATAAACTGTAAAATTGAGTAACAATTTCTGTAAAGTTTTTCATAGTAGACATGACAAAATAGGTTGTAAGCCTATGGTTCTCTGTAAGCCATGTTGTGCTATGTAAAGCAGCAGAGATTAGCAAATTAGATTGCACTTTGAAATGATGCAAATAATCTTTGCGTTATCCAAAATAGACTTGAGTTTGTGTGACTTAAGTACTATGATGGCTCTTTCTGTAGCAATAGTAGGCTGCTTAGTAGTAAGCGTAAGGAATACTATGGGCATGCACTTTAACACTATTTGCCGAAAGTAAAATGGAATGTGAACAGGTTTTCATAATTTATAGCCCTGACAATTAAATTTTTGGCAACTAAGTGAAAGTAACCTGGTCAACAAAAGAGAAGCAAAATTTCACAGTATTTTGAATTTGTAAATTGATGAAGGTGCAAATTTTGACCTGCAGGTGCTGACTCACAGCATTTTGCCTTTACTTCAAGACAAAAGTTACATAAGTTGCTAGGAAAGTTAGCCCAGGTTCAAAATCTCAGTGTCTGTCTTTGCTTGTTCCTATGAGCAGCTGCTGAAGGTAGGCAGTGTTTAAAGGGGGCCCTGAAATTTTGATCTGGCTGTTACCATTGGAACTCAGACTTACTGATGAAAGCAAGCTTTGGACAGATGAATTCCTATGAATTTGTCTGACTCTTCCCTGAACAGACTATGTTTAATAATGTTTGAAGCTGATACCCTGCAGAAAGTTGTTTAAAATTGAAGTAATACGGATTTGTATGAGTACTCTGAGCAGGTTGTATATTATAGCTCCAAATTATAACTTACGGTACACAAGGTAAATAAATACTTAAACATTTTTTTGTACATTAGGTAAACAACCCAAACTAAAATTTCAAAACAAGTTTAAATATAATTTAGGTTTCTTCTGAGGTTTCCAGACACTGTCTGTCTGTACAGGTGGGAAGTTGTTCTGAGCAGAATGTGCCTTCTTGTAATACTTTGCATGGCTCCAAGTGGGCAAACAACACTTACAAAAGGAGGAAAATACTGACTGATGCCTATCAATCAACTACTAATGAAGTTATTACTTGAGTGTTATGGCACTCATTTGTGCCAGGGAGAGACTTCTAGCCAAACTCTCTTGGAAATGAGATCAAACCTATGGTGATGAATTCCAATGCTGCAGACTGATGGCTGATGCTCATTTGAAGAAGTCCATTTATTAGTGGCAGTAAAGTTTCAGGTAATGACATGCGGATGATAAGAAATACTTGAAAATAGACTTGTGAAACTGCCAGATGAAACACTTACTCTAGATAGTGTTTGATATACATTTATCTGTCTTGAGTCGAAGTAAATGTTCTCTGTTAGTCTAAAAAAATTTCTCTCCTCTTCTGCAGTCATGATTCTGTAAATATTTAATTCAAAATAATATTGTGCTTTTTCAAAATGATGAAATGCAGTGATTAAAACCAAAACCACTCGCATTTTATGTTCAAACCTCAAAGTAAATATCCAAGTACCTAAGCTGTGTTGGTAGAAAATCTTTTCTTTACTCTTTTGTCATTTAGCTGCAAAGCATTTTTATTCAATGTTCTAGCTTTAAGCTGAGCAGTTTGAGTGGCTTCTTTTTGTTTTTTCACGTGGCAGCTTCTTGCAATAGTGCTTAACATTAAAAGAAATACAGCCTTTTCTTTAAGGAAATTGCTGTAAATTTAAATCAAGTGTTTTGCTCTAAGTTGCTTAATGCATGGTATAAATAACATGAATATTCATTTTCCACCTCTGTCAGTAGCAGCAGTTCAGTCTTTATCTACTACCAGAATGTGTTGCCTGAATTGGAGTTGATGAGACTTCTTTTGTCTATCTTTAGGAGCAATACACAGTCAAATGGAATCTCTGAGTGACTCGTGGGTTCGACTGAAACACAGCAGAGATTGGTTATACACATCCTCCTACTCATT
The DNA here is from genome assembly GCA_013401135.1 of Cettia cetti. Lineage (NCBI taxonomy): Eukaryota > Metazoa > Chordata > Aves > Passeriformes > Sylviidae > Cettia > Cettia cetti. The sequence continues at coordinate 83,145 of VZUI01081095.1, read as the reverse complement.
TGTTGAGTCCGATTTTGATCTCTCAAGATCCCTTGGAGTTCATACTTTGATTGAAAACGCTGTCAGTTTTGTCAGTGGAGATGTGGGAAACTCCCCAGGATTTAAGGAACCAGAGGAAAGTATGTCCACTAGTCCACAAGCATCAATAATAGCAATGGAGCAGCAGCAGTTGAGGGCTGAGGTAAATTTCAGTTTAACAGTTGTTCTTATTCTTCATACCTTACACTTGTTATAGGAATTTTTTTTTTGAAACAGTGTCCAAATTCTATCTGTTAAAGTAATTTTTCCATCTTTTCTGTTAAATATCTTAACTAGAATTGGGAACATTATGTAAACAAACTTAAACAAAACTGAAAGTGTTCCCTTTTTAAAAAAAATACGTGAAGGAAAAAACAGTGACCTTATTCATCCTTGCTTACAGTTCAGTATGATCCAATTTCCATTTCTAGGGGTACTGGCTACTTAATACTGTCTTTCACCTGCTTTTATTTTTAGCTTCGTCTGGAAGCACTTCATCAGATTTTGGTGCTTCTATCAGGAATGGAGGAAAAGGGCTGTGCGCCATTAATGGGAAGCCGCCAAGTACCAGGATTTCAGTCTTCTTCACTGCTTACTTCTGTTAGACTCCAGTTTCTTGCTGGCTGCTTTGGTCTGGGCACTGTAGGACATGCGGGGGCCAAAGGAGAGAGTGTAAGATTGCATCACTACCAGGTGTGTACTTCAGTTTCTGCAGTTTCAATAACCCAGTGATAAAAATGTCTCAGTTTTTATACTATTGATTCGTTTGTTTGGCCCAGGATGGTATCAGAGCAGCCAAGAGGAGTATTCAAATTGAAATCCAGGTGGCTGTGCACAAAATTTATCAGCAATTGTCTGCTACATTAGAAAGAGCTCTGCAAGCTAACAAGCATCACATAGGTAAGTGAAAAGCAGATTTGCAAACCAGATGTTTGCTAATGTATAGTAGAACATCTTGTATGTTTTCCAAGGCAGACTTAGATGTTAGTGGCCAGAATTCACTGAATTACCTATCTGACCTATTTTCCTAAAAGAGAGAAATCTGCATTTGTTCGTAGAACTCGGTGGCTATTCTTTCCTGGGTCGTTTTGGTGTTTCACTTTGAGAAACAGTGTGGAACAAGTACAAAATAAAGTATTTCACCCAGCTATCCTTATCTTAGCGGATTCTGGTTTGAGATTTAGCCTCAGAACACATGTATAACAAACTAGATCTGTATGCTACTCTTTCTTGGACAAGTTTGTCACAGAGTTACATTGAGTTAAAGAAGAATGCAGTGATTCATCAGAAAGACTACCTCAAAGTGTCTGGCAAGACTCATTTTTTCTTTGATAATTTAATTCATTAAATTATATTTTAAAAATTGTCTGCTGATCTTCTGTCTTAGTACTCCTACTCTGAACATCTTATTAATTAAAAACAGCTTCATTTTAATCTTAGAAGCACAACAGCGTCTACTGTTGGTGACGGTATTTGCTCTCAGCGTGCATTATCAGCCTGTTGATGTCTCCTTGGCCATTTCCACGGGGCTGCTGAATGTGCTGTCCCAGCTATGTGGCACAGATACCATGTTGGGACAGCCCCTGCAGCTGCTGCCCAAAACTGGGATTTCTCAGCTCAGCACAGCTTTGAAAGTAGCTAGCACAAGACTGCTGCAGATCTTGGCTATCACCACAGGGTGAGTGTCCCCTGCTTTCGGGAAACTTCATCACTGAGCTTATCAGCGCCATTGAAAAATGTGTGAGAACAGTAAATGTGGCTCAGAAATACGTAAGTGAAGGGGGCGGGGTGGAGAGTAGTCACCTTATTCATAGAAAAGATGCATGTAAGACTAACAAATATTTTTCACTTGTGAGTGTTTGAACCTGAGAAGTTCAAGTTCAGTCACAACTTTGTAGTCTGAAAAACTGTATTCTAGTAATGCCCACTTTGCTACTTCAGCTGTGTGTGGAGGTGTGTTCAGTTGATGTGATAAGAGTTTTTGTTGCTGTGTAAAAATATTTGTGTAAAAGCAATACGGATAATATGGGAGTTCCTCAGTGCAGAACATTGTGCTTCTTTCCAGAATATGAAATAATTTTCTGAGAAATAGTGGTCTCTGCTAGATCATGGGATAGCATGCAAAGTTCTAACAATACTTAAATCTTACTCAGTAAAGAATCTTAAATAATTCTTACTCAGTAAAGAAAACACCAGTGAAGAAAGTATTTTCTAGTTGAAGCAAGACTATTGTTTGCCATTCAGTACGTGCGTCTTCCTTTCAGTCTTTGTCCAACATGTTGCATTTACCTGCCAAATCTGTTATGTAGAAAAGCCCAATAATTCCACACCAAAAAAACCCCACAAAACCCTAAAGTCATGGAAACAGCACCTCATCTTTAGAAATTGCAGTGGAATTATGATTAATTAACAGAGTTGTTCCTTTTTTCCCTAGAAAGGACTGAAAACCTATCCTTTGACTCCAAAGATTAGACCATTTTAATTTGTTTTAAAAATAGGGTTAAAATAATAAAAACAATCTAAACCTATAGTGGAGGATGGGGAAAAGTAACCTGCTGCAATTATTTTTCCTCAGGTCAGCTCTCAAGTACTCTTACTTTTTCTGTGTGTGTGTGTGTGTACAGAACCTATGCAGATAAACTGAGTCCAAAGGTGGTACAGTCCTTGCTGGATTTATTGTGCAGCCAGCTGAAGAACTTGCTGTCACAAGCTGGTGTGATGCTGATGGCTTCCTTTGGAGAAGGGGAAGGTGATGAAGGCGAAGTGGAATCAAAAAAGGTGGATTTGAATGGGGATAATGAGAAGAGAGACTTCAGAGGTAATTATCTTACATAATTTCTGTTACAATTGTAAAATGCATAATAGGAAACATAATAGAGAAACCACAGAATGCTGAGGTCCTCGTCCACTCTGTTGTGTATTGGTTTCTGTTGGGTCATTTTTAATTCTGTAAATTAGATTAAAGTCATCAAATGATTTTGTCCTCAGTTCAGATTTATGTGGAATCGATCCATAAAACTGCAAGGTTAGGAGCAAGCTGAGAATAAGAATTACTTCATTGGGTTTGAAATTAGGAAGAGAGTACAATTTTCTTTGGAAAATTCATTGGTGGTTGTAGTGTTTTTCATAAACGTGGTCATAGGAATTTAGTTATCTAAATTTCAAACTATAAATAAATACAGCTTTATTCAGGAAATTGTTGTATTTGCTTTGTATTACACAGTTTTGCAGTCTGAGTGGATGGCAAGAAGGTAATTCTACTGTGTCATATGGAAAAATCTGCAACAAAAGATTTTCTGAAATACTGGTATCCTCATGTAGCTTGCAATCCCTTAATGAGCATTTTGAATTTTGGTGGAAATTGTGCTTGAAGAATTTTTAATTGTAGCTTGGTTTTAAGTGTATGTATTTGTTCGTACTATTAACTGTCTTTACTTATAAATAATGCAATGTCTAATGAATTAGTAAGATAATTAATCAGGAATTAGAATATTGAGGTCATCCCACAGACCTCTCCCTCCCTTACTTTGACCCACAAAATTTTGCTGTTTTCTCTCTGTGTCTTGCTGAGGGGCAGGCATGAGAGCGCTGCTTGGTGGGCGCCTGCCAGCCAGCCAAGGTTAACAGCCAGCCACCATGTAATGACTGATCATTGTGCTTTTACCTGCAGAACTGTTTGTTCCTAGTAACCAGCACTGCCATTCAGGTTGTAATAAGCTGTAAATGAAAACTTTGCTTTAACTTCCTAGCTGCCCTCCGAAAGCAACATGCAGCAGAATTGCACCTGGGGGACTTTCTTGTTTTCCTGCGTAGAGTTGTGTCTTCAAAAGCAATACAGTCCAAGATGGCATCTCCAAAGTGGACAGAAGTCCTTCTTAACATTGCTTCCCAGAAATGTTGCTCAGGTATGATCATGCCAAAATGTGCTCCATGATTACTTTGCATTTCTGTAGTGCATTCCCAAAACCAAAGCCCTCTTAGAACATGTAATTACATAGTGCGTGTTCCTAGTTAACAGTTCGAACCAACTGCTGTACAAGTGTACAGGGTTTACACCCTGGGGCACTGGGGGCTTGGAGCCAGGGGCTGGCCTGAAGCAGAAGTAGTTTTAAGATTATTGACACGTTGTTCCATCTTCAGGAGTTCCCTTGGTTGGCAATCTGAGGACTAGACTGCTCGCACTTCATGTACTAGAAGCTGTGTTACCTGCTTGTGAATCTGGTGTTGAAGATGATCAGATGGCTCAGGTCTTTATATTTTGTTATAAATTTTCACATTTCCTCAAAAAGTCTCTTAAACTTCTAAATGTTTCATGGGTTTCAAAATCCAAATCAAACAAGGCTCAGTGTAGTTACTTGTTAATCTAAGAACACTAAATATTTTGGTGTTTATACCTACAAAGCAACGTAAAACTTTATAATGTTGCTGTTGTCCTCATCTTGGAGTTAAAATGATCTCAATTCTGTTCCAGGTTGTTGAACGGTTGTTCTCACTTCTGTCTGACTGCATGTGGGAGGCTCCGATAGCCCAGGCCAAATATGCAATTCAAATAAAGGAGAAAGAACAAGAAATGAAGCTCCAGGTAACTGTGCTTGTACTTTGTCTTGTGACTGAATGCAACTGAATTAGATTTACCACAGATGTTTTGTCCTGTTTCTCGTAGAAGCAGGGAGAGTCTGAGGATGAAGATGAGAATCTTCCCATCCAGGAAGTGTCCTTTGATCCTGAGAAAGCTCAGTGCTGCGTAGTGGAGAATGGGCAGATTCTAACTCATGGAAGTGGAGGCAAAGGGTATGGCTTAGCATCCACTGGAGTTACTTCTGGGTGTTACCAGTGGAAGGTAGGTTGCATAAATGTGTGTTTCTTACCTTCTTTCTCATTGTTTTGTACATGTGCTATGATTTGTTAACAGCAGCTGCCTGTGCTTTTCGCTTATGACATGATTCCTGAGTAAATGGTAGTATATTTATGGTTGAACTCAGTGATTGTAAGGATCTTCTCCAGCCTAAATCATTTTGTGATTTTCAGTCCCAAGAGAAGAGTTTGTGGCTGCTTTTGAGTGGTGGGATTTGAGTATTTCAGCACGCAGATTGGAGACTTGTGAATGTGTATTATGTTTTATTAGAGGTAGCAGTACTTTTCCCTAATTTCCTTAGTCAGTATGCATGTACAGTTTTGCCAAACATACTTGCTGAATTACGTAGATTTAGGATTTTTTTTGTATAAAAATATTTCACAAAGCATGTTGTTTTCCTGCAAAAAGACACATCAGTCTGACTGACAAGAGCAATACATAATTTGGATTGATATCTTTAATGGTTTTACCATATAAACTGTTTTTCTCGTTAAAAGCTTCTGTGAAAAACAGTTAAAAATACATGCATATGTGTAAGGAAGATTTGCATTGCTTTGTTGTCCTAAAGTGTATATTCTTGATGTTTTTCCTGTGTGTTTGTTTTGCTGGCTAGTTCTACATTGTGAAGGAGAACCGAGGCAATGAAGGCACTTGTGTGGGAGTGTCTCGCTGGCCCGTGCATGACTTCAACCATCGCACTACCTCAGATATGTGGCTCTACAGAGCCTACAGTGGCAACCTCTATCACAATGGGGAGCAGACTTTGACTCTATCAAGCTTTACCCAAGGAGATTTCATCACATGTGTGTTAGATATGGAAGCAAGAACTATTTCCTTTGGTAAAAATGGAGAGGTATTTAACATCAATTAGTTTTTTAGTGGGTTTTTTTGCAATGGTAATATGGCATGGGTAAGTGTGAGAGTTAAAACATGTGGCAGTTTCAGTATTTAGAAGATTTATAATACAGACATAACTTGTTCATGGTTTTCTTGTTAAGGTGTTCTAAGATTGAGGGGTTTTTGTTTTGTTTCTTCCCTAGGAGCCAAAACTAGCTTTTGAAGATGTGGATGCAGCTGAATTATACCCTTGTGTTATGTTCTATAGCAGTAACCCAGGAGAGAAGGTAACTTAAATGTTCATCTGTGGAGGTATGCTGGCTTGGTCTTGTACAAAGTCAGTATTCATCACAGCATCCTGTATGATGCTGCTTTGAATTACTGACCAAAACAGTGTTGCTAATACACAGTGTAATGATTTCATGTTCGCCTGTTAGTGCAGTGGTCCAGGTGTTCACTCTTTTCCCCCTATGTGACAGCATCAGGAGAAAAGCAAAGCAGGCCCAGACTGAAAGGTATAAAGATAGATTTATTAACAAACACTAAAAGAAGAGAATGAAAATCAAAATGAAACTTTTAAAAACTTCCCTCTCCCCAGCCAGATTCTTTTCTTTCTCACAGACAATTTATAAAGACAGAATTTGGAACTCTGGGTCAGTACCACTTACAAAATAGTAATTCAGTTCTTTTAGAGAGAGAAGTCTCTCCTGATTTGGTGTGGTAACTTTCCACAAAAAGGAACAGTCTGCTTGTGGCTTTTAACTTTCACAGAATCAGCAGCCCAGGGGAAAAATCTGCAGTTGTGAACCTCCCATATCACGTAGCCTTTCTCGTGGCTACATATGGGCCCTGGACTCATGCATACAGGGGTATCATTTTAAAAATGAACAGTTCAAATGCAAAGGATTTCTTCATCTCATGGAACAGAGATCTCTTTTCACTTCCTCACTGGTGCAGAGGGCTTCTTACCTCTCTCTGTTCAAACATCTCATGGGATCACAGGATCACAGCTACTAATTCAATATTCACTTAATTACATTCAGTTACAGCTACCTTTGTTCAATCCATCTCCCCAGTTTGTATTGCCATGGTTTAAAGGAATATTCTAGCATATTACAGTCTGTTACCATGGCTCACGGAAGAGTTTCAGTCTAAGACCAAGACATCTTCTCATTTCTTCCATCTAAGGGGTCACTCTTCCTTCACTGACTCTGATATCTTCATGTTGTCCTTTTACATGTCCCCAGTTTGGCATTTTCTCTCACTTAGAGAAGGTTTAGGGCTTTGGAAGATTCATCTGTGCAAGGAAAGAGTTAATATCTTGCCCAGGGCCTGCGGTGGTGATGTGATCTCTGCTGGGCACAACCTGTAGAATTTCAAAGCTGTGGGAGTGGGGGAAGAGAACTCAGGCTGAGTGATCTTGGAGCGGCCTGGTTGGTGCGTTCCTCCTGCCCACCCCTCGGTGACAGTCGGGGTGGGCATGGCCCAGCTGGCGGTGTGGGGCAGGCCCTAAAGCTGGCTGGATGTTAACAGCTGTGGCTTCCCCTTCTCCGCAGGCAGCCCCAGGCCGGCCCTGCCAGGGTTGCGGCAACAGCAGAGCCTGGGGACACGTCTGGGCCAGGGCTGACTTCCCCCCAGCAGGGAGGAGTGGCGGGGCCTGGCTGGCCTGGCTGGCCTGGGCCGCTCTGTGGAGCTCCTGCTGGGGGCTGGTTGTTACTTGCTCCTCTGGTCAGAAGGAAAAAAGGGCTGACTCGGACACAGTCTCAGCTTTATATATGTATTCCTAAAGTCGCATCCAGCTTCCTCAGGGGTTAAACAATATGTCAGTATCTAAAAATTGGCCTCTGATAGGTGCCTGTCGTTTCCACAGGAAATTAACAGGTCCTTACAGGGTTACAGGAAGCTGTTCCTCCTTTAGCTAAAAACCGAGGTGTTTTAACCCATGACACACAGTGTTTTAACTATTATAATCTATTGTAAATTTAAAATGTGTTTTACTGTTTAGAACAGATTTAAAGGCTTCACGTTCTACACAAAAAATTCTATTCCCCAAAAGCCAAGGAGAGCATAGTATTAGGATTTCTAGATAGTCTTGTGCGAGAAACCATGAAATACGTAGTTTTAGCATCCTTGAGTCTGAAGAATAGAGGTTTTGCACAGTGTTAAGGTGGATTTCGTAGGGATTCCAGGGGAGAAAAAAAGACAGTGCTAAACAATTATTTCTGTTCAGCAGGCAACTCCAGTATTTAGAAGAAAAGCTTATTGAGGTGTGTTGGGAAGATAAATTGTGAACTGTTCTCTTCAAACAGGTGAAGATCTGCGATATGCAGATGCGTGGGACACCAAGAGATTTGCTTCCTGGTGACCCCATCTGTAGTCCTGTTGCTGCAGTGCTGGCAGAAGCCACGATCCAGCTCATTCGAATCCTGCATCGCACAGACCGCTGGACGCACTGCATCAATAAAAAAATGATGGAAAGACTGAATAAAATCAAAACATGTCTTAAGGAAGCAGGTCAAAAACTGAAGAAAAGTCGCTCTGTTCAAAGCCGAGAAGAAAACGAGGTGAGAGAGGAGAAAGAAAACAAAGAGGAGGAGAAAAGCAAGCACAGCCGGCATGGCCTGGCGGAACTCTCGGAGCTGCAGCTGAAGATGCTCTGCGTGGAAGTGTGGCCTGTCCTAGCAGTGATTGGTGGAGTGGATGCTGGGCTCAGAGTTGGGGGTCGATGTGTCCACAAGCAAACTGGCCGTCATGCCACCCTGCTGGGAGTGGTGAAGGAGGGAAGTACCTCTGCCAAGGTCCAGTGGGATGAGGCAGAGATTACTATCAGGTATGCCCATTTCCTGTACTTTTCGCTATCCAGTAGTAGTGGTTTGTGGTTGAAAATCCTCAGAAGTAACCTTATCCTTTATTTTAGAGTCATGCTGATCAATTACTTTAAGTGTAGACTTCAGTCATATTGAAATTAATGCTGCCTTGAAATAATGTTTGTTCATTCTCCCACCTACCTTTGAGTGTTCAAAGCTGGAAGGAAAGGCTCCTTTTCCCACCCATCTTGCAGACAAGCCTTCAAAGGGAAAGCACCTGGAAGGAAGCTGAAATTAAACTTCTCTGAGATTCTTGGTGCTCTCACAGGAATTGCCTGTGTTTTTGTATGGAAAAGATACGATTAACTTAGTTTCTTGAACTCCTTCTGCCTATAGCTGAAGAAGTCTTTTAAAGAAATTGAGCAGTGATTTTTTTTTTTAATTTTTTTTCCTGCCAGTTATGTTCTGAAATAGCTGAGGTCACTTTACTTTTTCAGCTGTTGCAGCGTTATATCTGTTTTGTCTTTGCAGAGACTTTGACTAAATATACTGAAGTGCAGTTGATACAGTTCCAGATATAAATTATTTCAAGTATGCCTATGTGACAGTATAGCCTTAAAGTAAGAGTCCCCTTGAAGTAATTTGAAGCTTTATTTGAGTGATGTGGAAATGCACTTGAACATAAGCAAGCTTTTGGTAAAGCATTTAATTAGGTCCATTTTATTCCTTTTACATTAAAATCAGGCTAAAGCTTGCTTTAATTTTTAGGTAGAAGTTTACATTGTAAGATGGAAAAACTTTTTGTGATAATAAAAGGAAGACTTAAAAGTCGTTTATTTGCTGGATGTATGAAAAATACAAGGAGTATGGAAATATGGGCTGGTGAATTTTTGTCCTGTTTCAAGTGAAAATTATTCAAGTGTAACCATCCTAAATAGTACCAGAAGATATCACTGAATATAGATGGACAGATACATAAATGTGTCTGTTAGGTTTTTCTGACTCGTGCTTTTCAAAGGTCACTGTCCTCACCAGGTGATCTGTCCTGACACACCAGAGACAGAAATGTCTTTGAGTAGTGTGCTCGTGGTGATGAATAGCTGAGGTCAAGCAAAGCTTTTCCTTAATGTTTACAGATTTTCTTTAAAAGCTTTTATACCTGTTAAGATTCAGGTATGATGATAATATTTACCTTCAGATATTTTTTCTCAATAAAAGTCTGTTACATATTTCTGATAAACAGTATATCCAGAGCCCCTGTCAGCACCGAATTGATAGCTTCTATGGGGCTTCTGGGTTTCAGTGCTTGTTGTTGAAAACATGTGCATGCTTTGTTGCATTGAAACCATATCTCCCTGTTTTCTGATCATAACTTCATTTTTCCCTGTTTGCATTTAATTTATAGAATTGGTTTGTTTTGTTAAATATATTTTACATCTTATTTGCCTATATTATTTCCTGAACGTTCCTCCTGTCTCTCCCTCACTTGCTTTTTTCCTGTGTCATTCTGATCTTTATTAAAGCTTCCCAACTTTTTGGTCGCCTAGTGATACTCCATTGTATAATCTGGAGCCCTGTGAACCACTGCCTTTTGATGTTGCAAGATTTCGTGGGCTGACAGCTACTGTGTTGCTGGACCTTACCTATCTGACTGGCATTCATGAAGATACGGGAAAGCAAAGCACCAAGAGACACGAGAAAAAACACAGACATGAATCTGAAGATAAAGGAGAAACCGAACAGAAAATGGAGGGTGACGTTGGATCAGATACACGATTAGGCCAAAGTGCTGATGATAACAAAGGACATGGTGCTACAACCTCTAAGTCAGAAAATGAAATTGTTTCCTTTTCTTTAGAACCATCAACACTAGGTATGGAATCCCAACACCAACCTGCTGAAGGAAGAAAGAAGAATCATGAACATGTCCCACGAAGTCATGATATAGTGCAGTCAGAAATCCGAGCTGTACAGCTGTCTTACCTTTATCTTGGTGCTATGAAGTCACTTAGTGTTCTTCTTAGTTGTAGTAAGTACGCTGAGCTGCTGTTAATCCCCAAAGTGCTGGCAGAAAACGGCCACAACTCTGACTGCGCAGGGTCCCCGGTGGTGCACGAGGACGTGGAGCTGCGCGCGGCACTGCAGTTCCTGATGCGGCACATGGTGAAACGTGCAGTCATGCGCTCACCCATCAAGAGAGCGCTGGGGCTGGCAGACCTGGAGCGGGCACAGGCCATGATCTACAAATTAGTGGTTCATGGGCTGCTGGAGGACCAGTTTGGTGGCAGAGTTAAACAAGGTATGTTTTCAAAATGAGATTAAAAAGAATAGTAACTATGATAATACAATTAACATAGTCTTGTCAATTTGTAGTGGTTATACTTTGGGGGAATCTTAATTGGACAAAGAAATTTTGCAAAACTCTGTTTACTGTTTTATAGATATAACACTGCTTGGTTTTTGCCTTTTTCCTAATTCCTTATCTTAATAAAAAGTGAATGCATGTCAATCAGAAGTAAGAGTTTTTAATGTCATTGATACTTTTGAAAATGAGCAGTACTGTATATACTCTTCAGAAGAATTTGCACTTCTTCTAAACCAACAATAAAAAAACCCTTAAAAATGCTACTTGCACAGGTGAATTAAAAATAGCTTTATAGTTAGTTAATCAGCTGTATTTTTTATCTAAGACTTCTTCCCCTTTTGTCTGTTTTGACAATAATCCAAGTTGTTACAACTGTAAATCTGATTATCACAAACTTTGGTGTAAGTAAATACTTTGTTTGCTATTTACCTTGTATTGCTGTGGGAACAGCAAGAGCTCCTGGAATGATTTCTTTACTCAAGTCCATGAGTTAGGATCTGCACTCCCTTTTCTTTCTCTGGGGTGAATTCTAAATAATAATAGTTATTTTTGAAAGTTGAAAGTTTAGCCATAGCTACTGTTCCAGTCTATACAATTATATTAGTGTTGCTGTAACATCCTTTTTTTCCTGTTGCAGAAGTGGAGCAACAGGTAGAAGAAGGTGATCAGTCTCAGCAAGCCCAAACACCAGTTACAACCAGCCCTTCTGCTTCTAGCACAACATCTTTCATGAGCAGCTCTCTGGAGGATACCACTACTGCTACTACTCCAGTAACTGACACAGAAACAGTTCCAGCTTCAGAATCACCAGGTGTTATGCCCCTCAGTCTCCTGAGGTAAAATACCCTATCAGCATGTATGATTCTGTGGGTGTAGGGAGCAAGTTGTGTGGTTCATGCAGTGTATATGTCTTTAGCTGCCTAAGCCTTTGAAGATGCTACCAAGAACTGCCTCTGCAGAAGGACACAGTTTAAATGTTAGTTACTTTGCCTTTCAGGGTTTCTAGGTTTTATTAGAAAACTGTTAAGCTTTTGCTATATAGTGTATATAAATGTAAAATCTGAATTCTTTAAGAAGGAGAAAATGTTCACCTTAAGTTGTCTTTCAGTTCTCATGTTTATTGCAAATCTCTCAAATTTCTGTTTTTGATGAATGTTCGATTCTCAAACTAGAATAGATCTTGGTAGGTAACATTCTGTAAAGCTAAGATGTTTTTTCAGCTTACCATGACATACTGAAATGGAAGATAAGCTCCTGAATTTGCAGAGGCAGTTGGTGCTGTTGAAGAAAATCTGCTTTACCTTTTACAATACTTTTCTAAGTTAACTCATAGAAGTTTTCTTTCAAGAAGACATCTTTCAATAGAAGCCAGGACAATGTCTTCATACTCGGACAGTGAAAATCAAGTACTTACCAGATTTTTTGTCAGCCTGAGTTCTGAACAAACCATGGAAATGGGGAAAGTATTTCTTTATCTTTTATCTCCTAGGCCAGCTCCAGGTCTCTGTCATGCTTAGAACTTAACTGTACAGATAAAGTTGGTAGGAATGAGCTGTTGCCTCAAAGTATGTGTTGTGTCTTACCCTTATCAATTGCATCAAGTAGGATTTGCCAAGTGCACTCCATTTGGATGTTGTTCTTGTGTCAGACCTTTTTCAGCATGGTTCTGTTCAACATAAATGTATATTTTTCTTTTTTCAAGGCAAATGTTCTCCAGTTATCCTACTACAACTGTGCTTCCAGCACGACGTGCTCAGACTCCTCCAATATCTTCTTTACCAACATCTCCTTCAGATGAAGTTGGAAGGAGACAAAGTTTGACCTCTCCAGATTCCCAGTCTGCAAGGCCTGCCAATCGCACAGGTAAACCTGTCAGTGGAATAGAAATGGGGACAAGTTAGGAAAGTCACAGGAGCTCAGGGGCTGTGTTTTGGGAGCTGGAAATCCAACAGAGTTTCTTCTTAAGGCAAACTAACATGGAAAGCATTGTTGAAAACCTTTTAGTCACTATCTTAGGGAAAGAGAAGATACAGATTATATAGCTGTAGGCATTATCAAGCAAGCGAAATGAGTTTTTAAAAGCTGTGGATTGGATACAGAAATAACAATGAAATATAATTGGAAACTGCTTCAAAATGTTCATCTGATTTGGGCTTGTTTCCTTGGTTGTGTGCTGTGGGTTAGTGCAGTAATTTTCTAGCTTTTGTTAGATCACATACCACACAGAATACAAGAATAAGTGTATTTTATGGTACATGCACCGGTATTGTAATAAGTCAGCTGAGACTCCATTATCTTCATGCAGGAAAAGCCCAATTCTTTAGTCCACACAATTAATTTTACACAGTTTTTACAGACCTCGTGTGCAACTTTAATTGGTTAATAGCTTTCTTGCTAATTACTCTATTGGTTAGTAAGAGGTATTCTACTTGTCCATCAAATCTCTATTCTTGGATTATTTACGTATTTTCTTTACGGATTCTCATGGGACAAGTCCCTTGTTATTGCGGGTGCATTTGTTTTTCAAACCAAGAATAGGTTATTGTGCCAATGAGTTCTCATACCAAAATAGGTTTCACATGGGAACTTGCAAATTACTTAGAAGAAGTGGCAGGCTAACTTGGCAATTTAGCAGAGTAGGCCTGATTTTATAAGGCCTTTCTTTTATAATTCTTCTACCTGTCTATGACACACCAGTACTTTTTACTCTTGCCCTTATATCTGTGCTATTTGTTGTGAGGTTTAGTGGCTTGAGTGTTGCATAGCAACTGGTCTGCTCAGTTTCATCTCTTTTTTTTTCCTTTTGATTTAATTATGAGATAACTTGCTTCTAGTCATGATAGTGTCTTTACAACAGTGTTAGTGCATTTTTGTCTTCACTGATTAGACATACTTTTATGGCAAGTCAGAAAGAAACTCTGGGTTTGGGGCAGTAACCAACCTCTTTAGGGTCCCTTGAATAACTCTCTGCGCAGAAATACAGCCGTCATCCACAAAGAGGTTTTTCAGATAGCTTCCCAGTTCAGCTGAGGTCTCTTTCTTGACCTTAACAGGAATATATAACAATCTCACCATTTGGGAATCTCAATGATTTGGACAAGGATAACTTTGTCTAGCCTACCCAAATACAGATCAAATAGATTAATTTTACAGTTCAAAATGAAAACAGTAGAAATTGCTTAAATAGTTTGCGTATCGTCAGTGTCCTACTTGATCAAACAGAGTCAGTCAACATAATCTATGTTACAGAGAAAAATGATCTCCATCTAGTTTTGTTGCAGAAAGTATCTTACTTTGGAAAGTGAGAGAAAAGTTGAGAGTAATTATTTCCTTAGTTCAAGCTGATATATCAAAGTAAGGTGTAATAAAGTAACACTAGAGAAATTTATGTGCTTTACATTCATCATTTTCTGTCTTTTAAGCTTTGTCTGATCCAAGCAGCCGACTTTCAACATCCCCTCCTCCTCCTGCCATTGCTGTTCCCTTGCTAGAAATGGGGTTCTCCCTCAGGCAAATTGCAAAAGCTATGGAAGCTACAGGTAATGTATAGCTATAATACCAGTTTTACTGAAAGATTGGATGCACATGAAACTCTTGTTTTCCATCAGGATACTTAATTTTTAAGTTCTATAACCATTTCTGCGGAAAAACAGATTGCTTTTTTTGTAACCATCAGTACTAGAACACAGTTCCGAAGTGTGGTTTTCCTGCTTTCAGGTGCCAGAGGAGAAGCAGATGCACAGAACATCACAGTGCTGGCCATGTGGATGATTGAGCACCCTGGAAACGAAGATGATGAAGAGCCTCAGTCAGAGGGGACTGCAGAGTCACGGCACGGGACAATCGTCTCTGGCAGTGGAGGGAAATCTGGGGATCATTGCTTTTTGCAGTCTCCAGGTGATATCCCTTCTGCTGATGCCGCTGAAATGGAGGAAGGCTTTAGTGAGAGGTAATAGATTTCTTGTAATTGCTTGTAATCTGTTCCTGAAACTGGAAATCTCACAAAATCATTGTTGCTGACAGAGAGTTGCTTTGTAATGCAGACTTTGAATTTTGTTACAGCATGAGCAGAAGTAAAGATGCAATTAAATTAGGTGTACATGGTGCATTTATTTTCCAGCACTCTTTGTGTGGAAAACTAGGGAAGAATGTAACGGAGCATGTTTTCTTCACAACAACAGCAACAAAAAGGAAAAAGAAAAAAATGAGGGCTTGTAGTTGCATTTTAACTAAAAGACCAAGTTAGATATTAAGCAAAATTCCATTAAATTAATGTTTTGCTAAATTTGTGTGTAAGGCCAAAGGCGAATTGACAGCCAGCAACAACAGAGATTTTATTTCTTTGAAAGACGAGAACAAACTAAATCAAGCTGATTAATTAACTATTCAAGCTACTAATTAACCTAGTATAAAATGGGTGCTCTCTTAAAATTCTGCTATGGCACTCTGGAGTATTAACTAGGTGTTGACTTTGCTGCATCTAGTTTGTTTGAGGTAACTCTTGCAGTCAAAACAGTATATATGTGCTCCTTGAAACTAAAGATTCTTGAATTCCATATTCCCTTTTTTTCTTCCATTAAAGAAAGGAAAAAATGCTAATAAATATTACTTAGTTACTGTATGTGGTTTTTTAAAACTTGATTTGATTGACCTGTAAATTCCAAATTCCTGTAGCCCTGATAATCTGGATCACGTGGATAATGCAGCTGCAGCGAGTGGCCCTCCCTCTCGAAGTCGGTCGTCTGTCACACGGAGGCACAAATTTGATTTAGCTGCCCGAACGTTGCTGGCGCGTGCTGGTAAGGAACTGAAAGAATTCCAAGGGCTTTGCTTATCCAGGAAATGAATAGGAGGGGGTCTGGGACTTTGCTGTAGATAAAATTACGTTTAGAAAATTCCTTCTCATACGTATGCCAATGTATATTTAAGAGTTTTATGTGGTGATAAGCAGACTGTTTAGCAGTAGAGTTAAAAAAAAAAAAAGGAAATTGGAAGTACAGCCACCTCTCTGCCATGGAAAATAAAAGTGCTGCTCTTCTGTTTCTCTCTTTTCCCCCCTTGAGCGGGATTGTACCGCTCAGTGCAGGCCCACAGGAACCAGAGCCGCAGGGAAGGGATCTCCTTGCAGCAAGATCCAGGGGCACTCTATGATTTCAACTTGGATGAGGAGTTGGAGATTGACCTTGATGATGAAGCAGTGGAAGCTATGTTTGGGCAAGACTTGGCTAGTGATAATGATATTCTGGGAATGTGGATCCCAGAGGTACTGGATTGGCCTACCTGGGTGTGTGTGACTGCAGCAGGGGCTGCTTTGACTTACTGCTTTTTGCATGCTAGTATTTTTAAATTTAAAGTAACGTGTGTATGCTTAGAGCCTGTTTGAAAATTTCTAAGTGCCAACAGTGCTTAAAATCATCTTGTATTCTGTAGCATCACTTCTAGATTAAGAATGTTGATTTCTTCTGTTTCTTGCTCTGCACTTCCATATGTAGTTTTCTTCTCACTCCCCTGAAAGATGATAACAGAATTCATATAGTTGTTCTGATGATAACAATTAGAAATCAAGGAGGTGCTCCAGATGTCTTAGCTGTGTGAGATAACAAACACTGTTGTAAATGCTTCTTCTCCTGCTACTGCTACTAGTATCCAATCTGAAACAACATAATTTGCACTTAAATCAGTTTTTCTTAATTTAGTTGTCATGTATTCCATTCTCTGGGAAGGATGTGGTGACAGTCCTCACTGAATTGTTGTATAGAGCACTAAAAATTTATTGAGGTGGAAAACAAATATAATAGCAGCACTTTGTTAATCTTTGGATTATCCATGTCAAATTAGACAAGCCATAAGACTCAGCTTTTCATCTCCTAGTTATAATGCTACCTAGCTTTGATAGAGAAGCAAGTTGCAGGATGCATGTTGAGTTTTTCGGAGCACATGCTTCACTGAAGTATCTCAATGAAATTACTTGGACCAAAATGTAATTATGAAAAATGGACTTCATATTGAGATAAAACCTTGGTATTTTCTGACACAAATGGTGATTTTTGTTGCTCAAATCAAAAATCTGATTGTCTGAAAGCAAAAAAAGGATTATTTTCCTTTGTTAGATCTAGTTTCAGACAAGTTCTGAGGAGAACCAGGTAGAGACAGTGTTGAATGTCACATGGTTACAAATGAAAAGTTACACTGTCAAGAATTTTTGAGTCAATCTAACATGAAATAGGCAATTGTCTCCTCTGAAACTCTACTTCCAAATGTTCTTCCTGAGATGGTCTTCATTATGTCATAAATTGTATGTTTCTGCTTTGGTTTTGTACAAGTCAACCATATATATATCACTCAGTGACAGAAATGTGCAGGGACACCCACCTAAGGATATTGGCATGTTTTATATCTAAGGTGCAGATGCTTACCATATACAAATAACATGTGAAAATATTGCTGTGCAGCATGTCTGTGAATCTGAAGACAGAGAAGAAGTGGTGGTTTGTGAGCTCTGTGAGTCCAGCGTGGTCAGCTTCAACCAGCACATGAAGAGGAACCACCCCGGCTGCGGGCGCAGCGCCAACCGCCAGGGCTACCGCAGCAACGGCTCCTACGTGGATGGCTGGTTCGGGGGGGAGTGTGGCAGTGGGAACCCCTACTATCTCCTGTGTGGCATCTGCAGAGAGAAGTACCTGGCCCTCAAGAGCAAATCTAAAACATCAGCCTCGGAAAGGTACAGAAATAGAAGATGGAGAAAGAAAGGAAACTAAACAGGGTTATGAACCATCAGCATTTCAAGAATTTGATTTAGGAGATAAGAATTCCTAGCAGGATTTTCTGGTACTTAAAATCATTCTCTGTATTTAAAAAATGCATATTTAGAAAAAAAGGTTGATTTGATATCTCTGGTTTTTAAATTAAGAATGAGGAATAATTTTTTGGGATGTTGCCTCCTTCTTAGTGACTTTTGAAAACTCTTTATCATTTTCATCTGACAATTCCAGTATTTTTTGTGTGGACCTTTTACACATTAGTACTGCAAAGTGCTTCCCTCCTCCACACACACTTTAAGAAGCCATTTTATCTTTTCTCTGTTACTAGGCTTTTCATAAATACATGTAGACCTAACAGTAAAGTTAGACTTAATAGGAAACCAAATTTAAAATTCTTATGTATAGTTATAAAATATTAGAGCGACTCAGTAATTTTTGTTGTTTTTTCATACAGGTACAAAGGCCAGGCTCCTGATCTAATAGGTAAACAAGACAGTGTCTATGAAGGTATGTTTTTAAGTTGAAGGGGGTTTTGTTTTTTTTCTAAGGGGTACTTTCATGCAAGTAAACCTGAAGACGTATTTTAAAATCTCTTTCAGTTAGATACAGTATTTTAGTTTTGGGGATTTATTTAGTTCAAACCAGAGAAAAGAAAAATATGTGATTTCTTTCCCCTGTCTTTCATGTAAGGTCCTGAAATGGTAAGCACCTAACTTGAGGTTGATAAGGTCTTGTGAGATGTTACATCCAGAACTGCACATACAAAATCTTATGTTCAAATATATTTCTTAAGCTGCCTTTGTGGGAGAAATTGAGTAGTGTAAGTTAGTGTCCCAAAAATCTTATTCTTAATTTTTCTCCTTTGTCCAAGCTGAGAGCATCCTGAGGGTGGCTTTCACTTAAGCAGATTCTTTCTGATGTGTGCAGAAAACCTTTCCTGGGTGTTTCTGTAATTCTAGTCCTTTCTGTAGCTCCTGTGATCACAATTGTGTGATTTACCACATTTGTCTACATGAGACTAAATGAGTGCTCCAGTACTTAGGGCTAGTCTATCTGCTGTAGATCAAAGGTGTTCTGATTCTACTGTGTGTGGTGTGAGACAAAGCAGAGAGATCAGTAAATAAAAGCTGACTTGTGTGTAAATGGTTGGCAAGTGAAGGAAGTGCCTCATTGAATTGCACTTAAAGTGGTTTTTTCTTTGTTGTTTGGGTTTTTTTTTAATTCCCTGGTAGTGAAAAGCAAAGCCTGGTTGTTCAGTTATAACCCGTGTACTACTAATGCATGCTTTTTTGATAAAAACAAAGACCAGAAATTTCTAACATCTCTCTTTACCATTCAGGCCTTTGGAATATGTGATTTAAAGCGTGACTGTATGCCCGCACTTTTCACTGTACTCCAGGTTTTGGAGCTGTCTTGTGCTGTATGTGATCACCCCTAATGTCTGTGTTTTTAAAGAGCAGCTAGTTTGATACTTCAGAGAATGTACCATAAAATTTTTGTGCAATATAAAGATCAAGTTGAACAGAGAGGGGCAAGAACAGGACTTGGTTTTTCTGATTTACTTTGTTGTGTCTATGCCAGCATCAGGAGATGAGTTTTTAATGCTGCTGTTCTGTAGATTCCAGAACGTATTTCATAGCTTCTACTGTTTGTTTTTTTTTAGTTAATTGGAATTACTTCATATTTGAGTTTTGTAACAAAGTCTAATTATATTTCTCCAATTCTAGAAGACTGGGACATGTTAGATGTGGACGAAGATGAAAAGCTGACAGGAGAAGAAGAGTTTGAACTACTGGCTGGGCCTCTTGGGTTAAATGATCGACGCATTGTACCTGAGCCCGTTCAGTTCCCTGACAGTGACCCTCTGGGTGCTTCAGTTGCAATGGTGACTGCCACCAACAGTATGGAAGAGACATTGATGCAAATAGGTACATTTGAAATCCATTTCATTTAAAGAAAGAATGATAATAGCAGCAGCAGCAACAACAGTAATGATAACAACTGTCACCACCTCCTCCCCTTTTTAGTAGGGTTTTTCTAGAGGCATGACAGGAACATCTGGACTATATTTCTTCCTGCCTGCCACCATGAAGAAGTGGAGATGAGCTCTGGATTGTCTTTTTATTATAGAAAATTAGGGAGAGGAGTGTGATGCATTAGAAATTGACATAAGGATTAAATTTTGCCAATAAAACTTGTGACCGTAGTCAAACAGTAGATGTCAGTAACGTTTTGCAGAACCCAATGAATGGATTTAAGTTGGGACTTAAAAATAGTACCCTCTGACGGAAAAGGGAATCAGGCTTCCACAGTAACCAGCTCGCCAGAGAGATTCAGGGGCATCCACAGCAGAACCAAATTGAGTATGTCAGATTGTGCTCATGTTTCTTTGAAAATAAGGAATAATTAAATTGAGTGAATTTCAGGAGTATATTTTCCTCTCAGTCATTATTATTGTAGTTCTGTATGTATGAAATGTGAATCAGTAGCTTAGGCCGACTTTGCTTCTGTGCTTATTACTATATGATAGTGTTTTGTTTTCCTCTAAACACTGATGCAAATCATCATTATTTCTAAGGCTGTCACGGCTCAATAGAAAAAAGTTCTTCTGGCAGGATAACCTTAGGAGAACAAGCAGCTGCCCTGGTAAATCCACATGACCGTGTCATGGCTCTCAGAAGAGTGACAGCTGCTGCCCAAGTGCTCCTGGCAAGAACAATGGTTATGAGAGCACTCTCACTTCTGTCTGTCAGGTTTGTGGCGTCTTTGGCAACACTTCTACCTTTTGTTTTGTAGCCAGTTACCTAGTTCTGTTTGATAAGATGCAATTTCAAACTAATTGGGGAAGTGATTTTCATGTCTGTACTTACGTAATACTGCTAAGAGAAAAGTTCTGTTGATTTGGTCCTTTTGAACCAGGGGCTTTTATATCCATTTCCACAGTGGTTCCAGTTGTAGCCTGGCAGCTGGCCTTGAATCCCTGGGATTGACAGACATCCGCACTTTGGTTCGTTTGATGTGCCTGGCGGCAGCGGGAAGAGCAGGCCTGTCCACTAGCCCAGCCATGGTGTCCAGCTCCACGGAGAGAGCCAGGGGCATCCACAGCAAAACCAGCAAGCCTATCTCTTGCCTTGCCTACCTGAGCACTGCAGTTGGCTGCTTGGCATCAAACACTCCCAGTGCTGCAAAGCTGCTGGTGCAGTTATGTACACAGGTAGGAGTTCAGTACTTACTTGAGACTACTTTGATAATTTGTGCTTTTACTTTCTCAGCTGGGAGGATTTCATTAGAGTCCTTTTTTACGGCTTTGCACAGGGCTATGTTTGATCATTGGCAAAAATCAAGTAACTGTATGTGTCTTTGCTGAGTACTCTTTTCAAGTGAGGGAAATGGATGTGCTTTCTGTTCATAGGGTTTTTCTGTTAAGGTTTTGGTATTTTAATTGAGTCAATTCTATGTAGAGAACAAAAAAAAATAAAATCTGTAGAACTATGCACAACTGGTGCAGCTGAAAATATTTCTAAATCTGATAGTTCTGTTTGTTCTGATTATTTTTCACCCATTATTTCTTTTCAGAATTTGATTTCTGCAGCAACTGGTGTAAATTTGACAACAGTCGATGATCCAATTCAGAGAAAATTCTTGCCAAGTTTTTTAAGAGGAATTGCAGAAGAAAACAAACTTGTCACATCTCCAAATTTTGTGGTTACTCAAGCACTTGTAGCATTGTTGGCTGACAAAGGGGCCAAACTGAGGCCAAACTATGATAAAGCTGAAATTGAAAAGAAAGGTATGATACCGCTTTGTTTTTAGATATCATTAGATCTTAAGTTGCTCATTCGTATGTAAGGGGGAGACTAGCTAGAGTAATGTATAAATTAGATACACTTTGAAAAATTTACAGAACTTGATTTGATCAAAGGAGTATTACAGTTTATGACACACATTTTACTTAGAAATATGGTTTTATTCCATAATTGCATCTTTCACCATTTCAAAATGGAGTCTGAATGTGTGTGTATTCAAAGCCATAGAGCTGAGTCATTGAGCCTGGTTATGCCTCCTGGTGAAATTAAGGAAGGTAACAGCTGATTGCCACTATTCGAGTGCTGTCCTGTGTCTGAGGCAGAAATTTGTGCAGCCTCTGCTCTGAGAGGTCTTTGTTGTCACAAAGCAACAGCTGTGCCTCCCGCCAGGATGGTGCTGGGGCAGAGAGGAAGGACAGGGCAGTGACAGTGGCAGGTCTCTGTCAAAGGAGGCTTTTCTTGTTTAGAAAGCACTCACTGTTTGACCAGCTGTTTTCATATGGTGGGAGTAAGGCTATTTGGAATTCTATTCTTAAGGTTCTTTTTGTGAAAATTGAACTGGGGTTATTTGCTCTTAGTATCCGAAGAGTGTTTACTATAGTTCACATGATTGCAACGTTCTGCGAAGATGCTTGTTAATCTCTTTCTGGAAATGCTGGCTGTTGCTGTGTTCACGTGTGTACTCATCTAGGCATCATCTCACTGTTTTGTCTAAGCAGGTTTAATTGCCCATTTGTATGCCCATCCTTGCTATGATCCCTCTGCTGTAGGCCCTCTGGAGCTGGCGAACGCGCTGGCCGCATGCTGCCTGTCGTCACGCCTGTCATCGCAGCACCGGCAGTGGGCGGCGCAGCAGCTGGTGCGCACGCTGGCCGCGCACGACCGTGACAACCAGAGCGTGCCGCAGACGCTCGCTGACATGGGCGGGGACCTGCGCAAGTGCTCCTTCATCAAGCTCGAGGCTCACCAGAACAGGGTAAGTATGGCTCCCCCTCTGCACCCGCTGCCCTGTCTCTTTGGCAAAGCATTTGGTATTGTTCTACAATTATGCTGACTGAAATGATTCCCTATAAGAAGTAATTTTTTCGAGAAAAACTTACTGCTTGAAAAATTATTGCACCTCTGAT
Organism: Cettia cetti; assembly: GCA_013401135.1. Lineage (NCBI taxonomy): Eukaryota > Metazoa > Chordata > Aves > Passeriformes > Sylviidae > Cettia > Cettia cetti. The sequence continues at coordinate 60,569 of VZUI01081095.1, read as the reverse complement.
GCACAAGAGTGTTCAGCTTCTTGGAGGCTTCAGTTAAAGGGGTCATAAAAATGTTCTCATGGTATATCAAGTCAGCAGAATCACTCTTAAAGAATAAAAAATAAGGAATGTTTCCTTAGATCTTTATTTGCATTAATTTTTCTGTCATAGTAGTTAACATATTTGTGCAGTAGTTAACATATTTGTGGAGTATTCTGTGCAGTAGTGGTCTGTGGAGCATGGGGCTATATGAAGTGTGGCATCTCTATCAAGCTTGCTTAATTGCAGTAAATAATGCTGTAAAACTAGAAAAATAAATCTAGTTTGGTTGTTACAGGGTTTTTCAATCACTGTCTCATTGGTTAGTGTTTGCTTATATTAGTGAACAAACATATCCAAGTTTTAAATTCCAGTTTTGTCATGATTATTTTCATATTTGTAGGTCATGACGTGTGTTTGGTGCAATAAAAAGGGACTTTTGGCAACAAGTGGGAATGATGGCACCATCAGAGTGTGGAATGTGACAAAGAAGCAATATTCATTGCAACAGACCTGTGTGCTCAATAAGCTGTAAGTTGATTCTTTGCAACAGCCACATACTTAATTTAAGCTGCAATTCTGCGGGATACTGCAGGGTTGACTGTTCTCATTATCTCCTCCACTTAAAATCTCTCATTTGTTTTCTGTTGCTGTGTTTATGGCATGCAAAATAAATGAAATACCTTAAAACTGAAAACAGAACTTAAATGTCAATGAGGTAAGAGTCTCCATAAAGAGATCATGTCAATGCTGTTTAAAAACATCCTTAATTAATTGATGGAAGGAGACATGGGTGAAATAAAAATGGTATGGGACTGTCACATATCAGAAAAGTGAATATCCCTTCAGTGGGTTCCAGTGGACAGCTCCAGCATATAACATGATCATTGCAAGTCTGGTCGTTTGATTCAAGCATAAAAAAGAATTTTGACTTCTGAGATACGGAAACTACATGAGTGTCTTGGAAGTACTTTTTTTTTCATTTGGTGCTGCTACTTTCCAGTGCTGCACAATGTGGATTTTCCAGCATCCCACCCATCAATTTGGGTGTGTCCAAAAAAGAAGAAAGCAAAAGGAAAGATTTTAGTGAAGCATAGATGAGTAGAACTTAGAAGAATGAAGAAGCTATAGTAAACTGCTAGGCTGTTTTCTGACAATTTTTTAGTGATTGGCTTAGTTCTTGTTTGATTGCTGCTGTTAGATGTGGCCTTAAAAGGAACAACCAGAATTATATATTATAGCCTTTATTGTTCTGGTACTAAAAGCACTAAAAGATGTGGCTGTTGTGTATGACTTTAAGGGTAATTAAAGGTATCTGCAATCCTGTTACAGTTAGGCAAAGATGAATTTAAAATGGAGTTTTAGAACAGTATAACAAGATTGTAACAGGAAGAGTTTAAAGTAGAATTTATAGCAAAATATGCCTCCTTTATTTCTTGTCCAAGCTATTGTTTCATTTCATGACTTTCCAGAAAATTTTGCCTTTGCTGAAGATATTAAATTTAAGAAATAAGTAGGTAAAGGTAAAGAGTTGCCATGTTAAACCTAACTTGAAATTTCTTGGAAATAATTAGTATCTCATTCTGTAATTTGAAGTGGTTTTAGAGGGAATGTAGTACTGTGAGCAAAAAAATATATAATGTAAATCTGCTGTGACGGCAGGACTTGGGGTTCCAGCTCAGATATTTTATGAGTTCTAGGTTTTCCTGTCTGCTTAAAGGAAATGCCCTCTTAATTTCATTCTTTTATTCTGTTACAGAGAAGGTGACTCTGAAGAAGGCCTGGGATCACCCAGTGACCTTAGTTTATGTCTAGTCTGTTGGAGCATCAGTGGCAAGTACCTGGCTGGAGCTACAGAAAAGATGGTGAACATCTGGCAAGTCAATGGTATGTTCTGAGTTTTCTGTGAGCGCTTCCTGGCCCAGCATATTTCTAGGGGAGCTACCAAGTCACTGCATGTTTACCCCAGTTTAAATGCCTACCGTCTCCCACAGTGTCTTGTGAACCTGTTTAGTTTGAGAAAGGCACTATAACCCCAAGTGGATGTGTGATATACATCTCCAAGAGGAAGACTTTTAATCCCTGTAATTCATAATATTGGAAGGTCTATTCTGTTGCTTTGCACTTAAGAAAGTCACCAGTTACCTTGCCAGTAATAGACAGTCCCCAAAAAAACTATAAATTTACTGGGTACTGAAGAATTCAGCTTCCTTCCTTAACAAAACTACGTAACATGAATGATAATTGAGATTAGTTACCTAGATTTTGTCTGTGTAGATTAGTGAATCATTGCTTTGTTTTCTTGTAACTTAGGTGAATTTGTAATATGTCCTAGCTCTCAGTAAGATCTCTTGATTTATTTTTCCCATGGAAAGTATTACTATTTTCTTTTCTTTATGAAGATGAAGTAGTTTTAACAGACTTCCTGATCTCCTAGGAGGAAAAGGCTTATTAGATCTTCAGCCTCACTGGGTATCTGCTCTAGCCTGGCCAGAAGAAGGGCCAGCTGCAGCATGGACAGGAGATGCTCCAGAATTGTTGTTAATTGGGCGCATGGATGGATCTCTGGCTCTTATTGAAGTTGTGGATATTTCAGCCATGCACCGGCTGGAACTGGAACACTGCTACAGAAAGGATGGTAAGAGACTGCATCAGTATTTAAAATAAAAATTGTGAACACACTCCCACTTTTTATTAAGGAAGTATATAACCATTTTTGGTTGTTGTTCATGGGATATGATTTCTAGTTTGTGGGAGCAGAAAAGTCAGTGGGATCTCTATTTGCACCCTGATTCCCCCACAGCAGAAGCAAACAGTTTGTAGTAACTTGGTAAAATCCTGCTATTCCTTGCCATTGTGGACAATCAGTAGAGATCCCCTGAAGTGTCTGCAGATGGCATGCGCAGTGTAGTTCGAATTCCTCAATGATTGCCATTTTTCCTGTATAGTTCCAGTCCCAGAGGACATCAAGTAGCACATCTTCGGTGGTATTGTGTGGTTTTGCATATTGCTTCTTCAGGAAGCCTACAGTTTTTTGTTTTTTTTTTTGGCAGAATCAAGTGAAGCAGTATCTTCTTGCTAAGGAAAGCAAGTTTTTTTCAGAGCATTTTTTAGAAGCCTATCTCAGATACATGAATAAGAATCAGTCTACCCTTTTTCTTTGACCTGGTATAGTTCTTTTCACTATGCCAGGAATATAAATTCAATCATTTTAATAAAAAGAGGAATGGGAAAACTAGTACAAAATAATCTCAACAACTGTCATTACAGTGGCACTCAGTTTTGTCTTTACCATGTGAATTCAAGAAAATTTTCAGACCAAATATGTGAAGTGGCCTTGGTGGTGGTGGACATTGTTAATGCACTTGATAGTTTAGACAACTGCACTGCAAAAACCTCTTTGGTAGGAGTGAAGTTCAGTTTAGTTTAATGAATGTTTGTGTTGTCTGTTCACGAAGTGTCTGTCACATGCCTGGCCTGGTTCAGTGAAGACAGACCATTTGCTGTTGGCTATTCAGATGGAAAATTGCTCCTAGGAACAAAGGAACCAACTGAGAAAGGAGGAGCCATTCTCATCGATGCACATAAGGTAGAGCTGTTCTTTCTTAAACTAATGTAGAATTTTTGTATGTAAAATCTTTTTAGGCTGTTGTCTCTATTTGAAAGCTATTTATAAAGACAAGTGCAAATTATTTTAAAAACTCACACCTATTTCTGATACACATGTTAACATAATACTCTAAAGCAACTGTCTACCAAATTAAAAAAAAAAAAAGGAAAGATAAACTTGATACCCTCTTTGCTATCAGAGACTTTGAAGTGTATGCATGTGCAATGACGGAAGTGAATTAAGCACACAGCTGTGCATTGACTGGATTTAAAAGACTAATTGTTTGACTTGGTAAAAGTGCTCATAATAAATTTTAATTTTAGTTTTTGTTTACCTTCCTGTACAAAGCAAAAGTTGTTTTTCTAAACGTGCACGTGCAAAGGTTTAGAACTTTTGTTTGGCCAGTATGTACCAATGAGTCATTAATTGTCTGTGAATTATTTGTTAGGCTAAGAGCGGAATTCCTCAAATGAAATGTAGGTGTTGTAAGAGCATCTTGAGTGCTTCCAAGAGATGCTTTGGGTGTGTGAAGCAGGGCAATCCCAGAAGGAAGCACAGTGGCAATAAATCTGTACTTGCCTTCTTACTGTGGGCTGTCTTCCTTTCCTACCTCAGACTCAAAGCGACATCCGGGGAAAAATAATCAAGAAGGGTTTGCAGTGAAAAGAAAACATCTTTTTCTATGTTTCCTGCTTAGTTTCTTTCAACAAACTTTTAATTTTTTTTTAATTTGATAGTTCTGAAATGCGTCACTATGACTTCATAATTGCAACTCGCTGTCTGTGATTTATATGAGAAGTTTTTGTTGTTGCTGTCAGCAGTTAAAAGTTACATTAGCTCTGAGAGTTAAATTTACACCTCACTACTGATACCAACTTTTCATTTTTTTAAATCCAATAGGATATGGTTGTTAGTATGAAGTGGGATCCAACTGGTAAGATTCTCCTGACCTGTGCCAAAGAGGAAACAGTGAAGCTCTGGGGGTGTCTGGGGGGCTGCTGGAGGTGCCTGCTCTCCCTGTCCCACCCAGCCCTGGTGAATGGCATTGCCTGGTGTGCTCTGCCAGGAAAAGGACCCAAGGCCCAGCTTCTGTTAGCTACGTAAGTCATTGTTTTGTTGTTGTTTCTGTAGTTCTTTTGAAGGTCTTTTTACCAGTCTGTAGTGTCTATAGCAAACAAAAGGGTTTGGTTTTTTTTAAAGATAATTCCTTCAGTAAGTCACTTGCCATGAGATTCAAGAAGTTCCAGAATTCAAATAAAAAGAGAGACCCTGGTTGTGTTACCAGCTGTTTTCTCCATCAGCTGTGGGTGCTGGTCCTGCTTGGAAATTTTTGCTTCATACAAATATTTTTTTCTGAGAATGTGTTGTTAGTAGAAATGGAAAAGAAACAGGGTATGAGGAATAGGAAAAAAATGCATTTACCCATTGGGGACAGGCCTTTCTACTTGAGCTCAATTGATGCAATGTAGTTTTATAGGAGGGTAGTGAAGACTACTGGTATAGAAGTTAATACCAGACCACTGATATTTTGTTAGTTAATATATTTATTTTGTTTTTCTAATGCCACCTGACATGCTTTAGGGGATGCCACAATGGTTTGGTGTGTGTCTGGACCATTCCCCAGGACATAGTAATCACATTGCAGTCCAGCTCAGCTTGCACAGAAGGATGGTGGGAGCAACAAACAAGTGTCAAGGTAAAAGGAGGAAACTTGATGTGTAAGAAATTCTCTTTGCTCATTGGTAAGTTGAGAGAGGAGGAGAACGTGAGCGGGTTATTTGAATGTCAACATTTCCTGAGAGAAGATACTTGCTAAAAAAAGTTTACATTGTATGTGTTTATGTGTAGGCATTTTCAGAACAGGAATAATTTATTTAAGGTTAAGGCTAAAGATTATATTTTGATCTGTTTTCTTTCCTTTAAAAGTTGATCAGTTTATCCTATAATTTAGTAAGGGTTCAAAGTTTTTAGTAGATTAAGAGTGAAGATTATTTTCACCTACATAAATTGTAATGTAGTCTTTGATGTTGATGGCATTTTGTAAGGGGAGGAAAGCTGATAATATGATCAAGATATCTATAAAGTATTGTCATGGTCCTGGGTTTTTTAAAATTATTTAGTGGAACTTTGCCATGTGTGTGGATGATGAGTATTTATTGCAGAATACAGATGCTGCCGTGCTGCTCCATTTTTTGGAAGCAGTGCAGTGTTCCATAAGTGTGCAATTGCTTGCAGGATGGATGCAGGAAGGCAGTGGAAGTGAAGTGTGTGTTTCAGCTGAGAGGACACATCACTCCTGTCCGCACTGTTGCTTTCAGTCCTGATGGGCTGGCACTGGTGTCTGGGGGCCTTGGTGGCCTCATGAATATCTGGTCTTTACGGGTAAGATCATCTTTGGTATGGCTTGATTCTCATTCTTAGTAAGAGTATCTGAAATGGTCAAGGTATCAGACTAGCTTCCACCCCACCATATGTTAGATACTTCAGCTAAAGTGTGGTGTGAAATGTTATAACATCATAAATGATAAAGTATAAATTTAAATTGTATTTAGAATTGAAGTACGTCATAGTTCATTATTGATTGACTCTGTTGGTTTGGTCATGTTAGTTTGGCTTTGCAGAACCAGCCACTTTCTTTATAGTTAAGAACAATATTCTCTTATGTTGGGGACTCTTTAAAGAGCCAGATGATGTGGATTACTAAACACTTCTAGATCCTTATATATTATCTCCTTAATATGATAAAAATGTGGGGTTTCCGCTTTTAGGTTAAGTGGTTCAGTTTTTAAATAGTTGCTGAAAGCTTGTGAGAATATCATCCCTTAGGAATGTGTATGCACTTGTACAGAACTGTAGCTGTGTCTGCACCTGACCCCAACCCCTTCTCTCCCTAGGATGGTTCAGTATTGCAGAGTGTTGTGATAGGGTCTGGAGCTATCCAGACTGTGGTGTGGATCCCTGAGGTTGGAGTAGCTGCCTGCTCTAACAGATCAAAGGTGAGACAGAAATGTTTGAACCTATGTGTTTTCTGGCCCCTGTGGAAACCAAGATGGTTGGTGATAAATTAATGGAGCTGAATGACCCTGCCTTGTGAATTTTTAATTTGTCACGTGACTGCTGTTGAACAGGATGTGTTGGTGGTGAACTGCACCTCAGAGTGGATCTCTTCCAATCATGTGCTGGCAACCTGCAGGACTGCGCTGAAGCAGCAGGGAGTTCTGGGCTTGAACATGGCTCCATGCATGCGCGCGTTCCTGGAGCGCCTGCCTGTGATGCTGCAGGAGCAGTATGCCTATGAAAAGGTATCAGTGATGCAAATATCCAGCATTCAGGGCTGACATGAGTTCACTGTTCAGATCTCAGCTGGTTTCAGTCTTTCACCAGAGAACCCAGAAGAGTTTCCTACTTTCTATTTAAAAATATCTTTCACTCTTCTCAAAGCTAGTAGTATCCTAATTTGAAAATATTTAAAATATTAGAAAAACTTTGATTAAGCATGGAGGAAGGTATTGTTCTACAGGACTAGCTTTTAAGGACTTGTATTTTGAAGTGATTAATGTGTGTTTCTAACTGGGTGTTCCCTTTCTCTCCCTGCTGCCCTGCAGCCCCATGTGGTGTGTGGGGACCAGCTGGTTCACAGTCCCTACATGCAGTGCTTGGCATCACTGGCCGTGGGGCTGCATCTGGACCAGCTGCTCTGCAACCCTCCTGTGCCCCCTCACCACCAGAGCTGCCTCCCTGACCCCTCTGCCTGGAACCCCACGGAATGGGCCTGGCTCGAGTGCTTCTCCACTACCATAAAAGCTGCTGAAGCCCTGGCCAAGGGAGCTCAGTTCCCAGAGTCCTTCACTGTCCCAGACCTGGAGCCTGTTCCAGAGGATGAGCTTACTCTTCTGATGGTAAAAGTTGGTGTATTGTCTCAACAGCCAAGTGTGGTGTTACTGAACATATGGTATGATGCCATGAACATCTCTGAACTTAAACACTTATATTTAGTAACATAAGCACCAGCAATAAGTGTAAGTTTATTTTTTAACTAACTGGTTAGATTACTGTTAAGATTGCTCTGTGCGTGTAATGAGTGCAAGTCAGTTGAATATTAAAATACAAAACAGCACAAATGATGACAGTAATTTTCGTATGTGATAGGAGAAACTGTAGAGCTTTGTAGTGCAATTTTAAGAGTAACATTTTGGCACTTTCCCACACCAAATTATTTTGCTAGTGTCATTTTTCTTCATGATTTGTTATGTATCAAACCAGAAATTTTTGATTAAGAATTTTTTATAAGCAAGCTTATAACATTTCAAGCCAGTGTTTGTAATTGAAACTTCAAAAAGCCCTATGCATCAGTAAGTAAAAAAAGATTACTTCATCATGAATTTAGTTTTTCTTTCATTAATTTGGATTGCAAGTCATGGTTAAGTGTCGTTGCTAGTCTGCACACATTTGTTATTATTGCTAAATTGTTTAGAATAATTTGAATAGTGTTCTTAGGAAAATATGTGTTGTTTAACAAAAATAGCATGCGTCTCTTGAGCTGAATGTGGTAAATGTGGCTTTTGCTGTGTAGGATAACAGTAAGTGGATCAATGGCATGGATGAACAGATCATGTCTTGGGCAACATCGAGGCCAGAGGTCAGTAAAATTAATGGTTTGGAGAGTTTGGGGTGTTTTGGTGGGGTTTTTATTCTTTTGAAATGTGGCATGCTGTTGAAAGTGCTCTTGTTCAAAAACCTTCTTTCATGCCCTTCCCTAGGACTGGCACTTGGGAGGCAAATGTGATGTGTACCTGTGGGGAGCAGGGCGGCACGGGCAGCTGGCAGAGGCTGGCAGAAATGTCATGATCCCAGTGGCAGCACCTTCGTTCTCCCAGGCCCAGCAGGTGATCACTTCAAACCAGTCATGATTTCATCATTCGCCATCTATTGTTTGTACAGGTTGTCAAAATCCCTCTCCAAATGTCTTTTCAGCTTGTTTGAATTAACCCTTAAGTATACTCTTAAGATACTAGGTTTCACTAGAAAGGAATTCTTGAATTACTTGACATATTCAAAGCAAGAAGCCACTAAAATCTGACAACACAGAATTATTTTATATGAGCATGATTTGAAAATAACTGCACAACTTTCACATAATATATGTGGCAGTTTTGCACTCTGAAGTAACATTGACTTGATAAAATATTGTCTTGATGTAATTGCAAAGAAAATTGAAAGGAAATGGTGCACTGTAATGCAAGTTTTACAGCATTGATGCATTTAGTATATAATTCATTAACTTCCTTCATGTCTTTCTAACCTAGGTGGTTTGTGGTCAGAATTGTACTTTTGTCATCCAAGCTAATGGCACAGTTTTGGCTTGTGGTGAAGGGAGCTATGGACGACTGGGACAAGGAAATTCTGATGATCTTCATGTCTTAACGGTCATTTCAGCACTTCAAGGTAAAACTGTTGGATTTGAGAGGAATCTAGTGATGAGGCACTAATAAACCATTTTGATGGTTAGTATAATTGTTTCTGCCGATGCTCTTCTGCAGATTTACTCATTAAAATATTGTAGTTTTTAGTTAAAAATTTGAAAAAATAAACAAGATCTTCATATTTTCTTAAGATTTAAATGGCATTATGTTAAAATTTCTTTTATTTTAAGAAGGCTTCAGGGAAAACTGTCTGCTCAAATTAGTAATATTTAATTTCAAAACTAATGGCAGGACAGAAGCCCAGGTTCTCCGTACGAGAACAAAGGTTTTGTTCAAAATAAAAATAAATTAATTTCTATAAAAAGAAACGTTATTGTGGGTTGTTCCTTTCCCCAGACCTTATTGGCTGCCACAAGGCACCCATGGATAAATGTACATAAGAGTCTGTTATAAGTGATGATAAGCTTTGTTTTCTCACTTGTCTTTTCCAGGCTTTGTTGTTACACAGCTGGTGACCTCCTGTGGGTCCGATGGACATTCCATGGCTTTAACGGAAAGCGGGGAAGTCTTCAGCTGGGGAGATGGGGACTATGGCAAGCTGGGCCATGGGAACAGTGACAGGCAGCGCAGACCCAGGCAGATCGAGGCTCTGCAGGGAGAAGAAGTCGTGCAGGTTTCAAAATATTTCTGTCTCCTTCCAGCGGCAGGCCTGGGAACCCAGCGCTGTAGAGCTGCATGAAAACAGGCAGCTTCTTACTTCTCTGGGCTTTATGAACCAACGTGGTCATTTCCAGTTAAAGGATGTCAATACCACAGAGATATTAATTGATAATTGGTCCTGGAGAGGACTAAAAATAGAAAGAACATGAAAAAGAGGGGTGATTTAAAGATGATCAAAATACTGACACCATTTGTAAGCTTCCCTTCCTCCTAGTCAGATGGCTTTGACCTACAAAACAGGTCACCAAGACATCCTCCTAAGTATTAATGCACAAAACCATGTTTGCTTTTGACTGGAGGTTTTTTTATTAAGAAGTTAGATAATCACAAAGGAAATTCTTTATGCAAATATCCTCCAGTCCCCTTCCGTAACATTGCCATTGAAATGAGTTAAGAGATGAGTTGCTGGAGAAATCGTTCATACTAAAATGTCTGCAATTCAGCTCTTTAAAAAGGAATATAGTTTAGGGTCAAGAAAGTTATTAAATATGTACATGTAATAGTCAAGATAAACTTCCACCCAAATTTAAAATGTGTGTAAAAATAATGTGCATTTTATTTCCAGATGTCATGTGGCTTCAAACACTCAGCTGTGGTGACAGCAGATGGCAAACTTTTTACATTTGGAAATGGTGATTATGGTCGATTGGGGCTTGGAAATACTTCCAATAAAAAACTTCCAGAAAGAGTGACAGCGCTGGAAGGTTACCAGATTGGCCAGGCATGGTTTATCTAATATTAGCAATGTATCCTAGTTTAAAGCTCGTGGTTTTAACATATTTAAATGTTCACTTGTGGTTTTTAACTTAGCTTTTATTTTGATTATGATGGCAGAATTTTACTATGCATGATTTTTTTTAAATAATCACTTTCTTGACTCTTTTGATCCTCTTTGTGCAAAACTGCCCATGTTTTTAACATTTTAACATTTCAAGATTTAGGCATTTTTATGGATGAGTACATGAGATTCCCTGTATTTTTAAGAAGGGAGCATGTGCGCCATAATACTGTCCTTTGGTTCTGTGAGCTCAGAGAAAGCAAGTGTTGAAAAAATACTGCTCTATTTTTTCAGTCCTAATGTCTTGAAGACACTTGAAGCAATGGAAGTTTTAGTGGTTTTACAGGGATAGTTCCTTTTTAAAGCACGGTTTTTTTCTTCTTAAAGGAGGTAGTAAGTCAGCAAAAGCAGCAGTAATAACATTGTTTCTCTCACACAGGTGGCCTGTGGCCTCAATCACACTGTGGCTGTGTCAGCAGATGGCTCAATGGTTTGGGCTTTTGGAGATGGAGATTATGGTAAACTTGGTTTGGGAAATTCCACTGCAAAGTCCTCACCGCAGGTTAGATTCCCAGGGAAATGATTCTTTGCATAAACTGTTAAAGGTGTTGCACAGTATTGAGAGTGTGATTTCCAGTTGTTATTAATTCCATGCTGTTGTTAAACAGTCTGGCACAAATAATGCTGATAACACCTTATGCTGAGCCTGGTACTCTCAAGAATTTTGTGTACGTCACAGTGGCTGTGTCTCAGTAGCAGTACAAATAGTGAAAATCAGAGGCTTATCTTAGAGAAGAGAATTTTTTCTTCTGAAAACTGGGGAGAAGATAATTTAAACAGCCATTTACTTCTTCCCATGCCACTCTCCCTTGCTCCCAGAAAAAAAACGTATTTTGAATCATTGTGCATTGGATAAGGTGTTCATTCCATTGGAAAAAAAAGTGTTTCTGTTTCCTGTAGTAATTTCCAAGTGTTAATTAAAATAATCCTACAATGTGTGTGAAAATCAGGGGCTTATCTTAGAGAATTTTTTCTTCTGAAAACTGGGGAGAAGGTAATTTACACAGCCATTTACTTCTTCCCATGCCACTCTCTCTTGCTCCCAGAAGAAAAAGGTATTTTGAATCATTGTGCATTGGATAAGGTGTTCATTCTATTGGAAAAAAAAGTGTTTCTGTTTCCTGTATTAATTTCCAAGTGTTAATTAAAATAATCCTACAATGTGTGTGCTGCACAGAGGGAATAAAAATTTCTTTTTTGCAAGCAGGAGTTACAGATTAAATTTGTGTTTGCCCTCTCTTTATATCCTTGTAATACTATAGCTGGTTTTCCTTTCACTTTACCCTGTAGAAAGTGGATATACTTTGTGGAATTGGAATAAAAAAAGTTGCCTGTGGAACTCAATTCTCTGTTGCACTGACAAAAGATGGGCATGTGTATACTTTTGGCCAAGGTAAGACAAACTGCTCTTTGAACATATCCATGTATAGGCTTATGTATATGGCAGGTGAAAAGGAAGAATATTAGGACATATTTCTAAGACTGACCTAATGCTGTTTTTTAGAAACATGCTGCCCTAATCTAAATCTTGAAACTTGAACCATGCAATTTTAACATACACCTGAAATCCAGATTTGTAGCTCTGTCTTGTTTGATCTCGAAACAACCTTTCATTTTACTAACTTGCTTTGTGAAGAACATTTTCCTAAAACTTCATTGAATTTCATGCATCCAAAAATACTGGGTTACTTCAGAGTTTACATTGTCTAAGTAAGCGCTCATACTTACATACTTACAATCTGGGCAGGAGGATTTCTACATGCACTGGATGAAACATCTGAAGTCAGTTAATTCATGTTTGTTATAAACCCGTGAATTTAGATCTAGAGGCCTTGGTTTAGTAGAATTCGGTCTTGTTTCAGACTGACCACGGACACAGCTTTAGCAGTGTAAACGAGCGCTGTGGGCAGCACTGTTTTGCCGGGAATACCCATGCCCTTTGTCTCTAAAGGGCTCCCCTTGTGTCCCAGCCCCAGGGCTGTACAGAACTGCTGTCTGTCCCTCCCCTGCTTGTTCTTGTAATGAAACCCCCCTGAGTGCTGCTTGCCCCTGGAGCCTGGTGCTTGCCCTTGCAGATCGCCTGATTGGGCTGCCTGAAGGCCGTGCCCGCAACCACAACCGGCCGCAGCAGGTGCCGCTGCTGGCCGGGGTCTTCATCGAGGACATCGCTGTGGGCGCCGAGCACACGCTAGCCCTGTCCTCCACAGGGGACGTCTACGCCTGGGGCAGCAACTCTGAAGGCCAGGTACGCCCTGTTCTCTGCTCCTCACCTCTGGGAGCCTCCTGCTGCCCTTCACGGCTGTGCTGGGCATGGCTTCCTTTGGTGGAAAAGAAAACTTTGATTTGCCTTCGCTCCTTCACCCCTCAGCGTGATCATGTTTTAGGCAGTTTCCATTATTTTCTTGTTCACTCTCTCTGCTCTTCCATGGTATCACTTTGGGAAAGCTCTCAAAACATACTATCCAAATTACTCTAATCGAAGCTTTTTTAAAAAATGGCAGATTTTCTCCTAATTCTTAAGGAGTCGTCAATCTTTTCAGTATAAAATTTATGGTTGGTGTCAGATTTTTAAACTCTTTAGATGCTTTTCATAATGAAAATATATATGAAATTTTTTAAAGGAGTGAGTTTTTTTAAAGTCAGAAAAATTATTAAATGAGAAATTCTTCACCACATGTATTATATAGAAACTCAAAGTTTTCTACTGCAGGCTACAAATTTAAGAAAGAGTCTCTTGATGTATTAGCTACTGGTGTTTCAGGAAGTTTGTGCAAACTTCATACTATGATATTTTCTAGGATTGAGTTTTTGAGAAGGCTGGTTGAACAAGGTTTTTGGAATAATTTTTGAGGAACTTTGAGGTGGTTTTTTTTAATTACTTTTATTTGAGGTTTTTTTAATATGGTACTTGGTATTTTTGGAAGAGAAAAAATAGTGAAAAATGTAGAGAAATTAATTCTGAAAGCTGTTTATATGATTTTACTTGTGGTTCAAAATACTGATTTTATATGAAGTGGGGAAAAATATACTTTCGTGATACAAAATTTTTAACTCACAATATGAAGTTAGGATATGATATGAAACAGCTTCAGTCACAACAGCTTCAGTAAGTGTTCTCTTTACACAAACTGTTTTCATAAACCAGGATTTATATTCTAGAACAAAAATACTGTTTAAATAGCAGAGGAGATGTAGGAGCTTTGTTGTCTATGTGTGAGAGACTGCAATACAGGACTTAGTAGTGTGGATCAGATCCTCAGTCTGGGAAAGATTTTTCAAGAAGTGTCTGGCTTTTTCAGGTCTCTTTGACACCTGGATCTGTTACTCTTGTTGGGTGGAGGTGCAGTATTTTGTCAAAAATAGAAGATGAAAAAAAATATATATATATATGGCAGATACTTTTAATCCCAATATATGCTGTAAACAAATACGATATTTTTACCATATGCTCTGAATTTTTGCTTGGAGAGTTGTAGAAATGTACTCAGTTGTTGATCGTTGCCTTTTGGCAGCTGGGGCTGGGCCATACCAACCACGTGCGGGAGCCCACGCTGGTGACGGTGCTGCAGGGGAAGAATGTGCGGCAGATCTCGGCCGGCCGCTGCCACAGTGCCGCCTGGACAGCTCCGCCTGTCCCCCCTCGAGCTCCAGGTGAGCAGCTGAGCTTTTGTCTGATCTTTCCTTTAGTCCTGGTGTCTCCTGGGCTGTGAGTGCGACAAGAATTACTGAATATTTAGGACAAAATAGTTTTGTTTTATGCCCTGTTTTGTTTGATATCCAAATTATCTTACTCTCAGTTTGGCTTCTGTCATGGTTGAACCCCAGGAGGCAGCTGAACACTGTGGAAAGCTACTGCGAGGAAAATCAGCTTCAACCTAGCCAAAGCAATACAGTGCTTGGTTTCTCTTCTTGTTGCAGGTGTTTCGGTGCCTTTGCAGCTTGGTTTACCTGATGCCATTCCGCCCCAGTATGGGGCGCTGAAAGAAGTGAGCATTCATACAGTGAGAGCAAGACTGAGACTGCTGTACCATTTTTCTGACCTCATGTACTCTTCATGGCGATTACTTAACCTCAGTCCCAATAACCAGGTAAAATTCCATTTGAAAAATCTGGCTTGGCTATGTTATTCTGCTAGAGAGTTTCTGACCAGATCTAGATGGACCTTAGTAAAAGGCTCTGTAATTTTCTTGTACAAAAAAATTAAATAATTCTGTAGTAATGCAGACTTTGTGAAGGTATTGCTTTATATTTTCACTTACGCTATCAATGACAAGTCAATGCTCTGGTTTCCAAAAGCTCACTAGCCTCAAAACTAAAACCAAAAAATGCTGACCTGTTTCATGAAACACTGAAGTGCCAGTCAGGGTTTCATTTTGTAAAGAACAGAATTATATCCTTTATTGATACATTCATTCTCATTTTTGCTGTATTGCAGAACAGTACATCTCATTATAATGCTGGAACGTGGGGGATAGTGCAGGGACAGCTGAGGCCCTTGCTGGCACCACGGGTGTACACCCTGCCCATGGTACGCTCCATAGGCAAAACCATGGTGCAGGGCAAGAACTACGGGCCCCAGATCACTGTGAAAAGGATCTCCACCAGGTCAGTGCTGCTCTCACAGACCTTGGGTTACACCTTGTGTGGATACATTGCCATATTCATACGTTGCCTTCTGTTCGGGCATCCTGGAGCTGTCTCTGGACAGCTTTGTTGATTTTAGTGACTCAGAGCCTTTACACGATTGTGAGTTACATTTGTGGCTGTCTCTTTCTCCCAAAGGGGTCGGAAGTGCAAGCCCATTTTTGTGCAGATAGCAAGGCAAGTAGTAAAGCTGAATGCATCAGACCTTCGCCTACCCTCCCGTGCCTGGAAAGTGAAACTGGTTGGAGAAGGAGCTGATGATGCAGGTGGAGTGTTTGATGACACCATTACAGAAATGTGTCAGGTACATCTGTGAATATTTTGGAAACATGTATGTATCACAGTGCAGTCCCAGGAAAAAAAATACTGTAGCTTGACATAAAGATATGTCTTCACTACTTAAAAGCATCCTACCATGTTTACTTTCTCTCAATGTTTCATATTAATTTGTAAGGAGTAATCATCACTGAAGTGAAATACTCTGTCTTGTAATGCTGAAATGTCTTTATAGTTCTGTCTTAAGCTTTCTTTCCGTCTTTCTAAGAAGGCATTTTTGTTGTTGATTTTTAAGGAACTGGAAACTGGAATAGTAGACCTGCTTATTCCTTCCCCAAATGCTACAGCTGAAGTAGGCTACAATAGGGATAGGTAAGTTGTCCAGGACTTGCTTTTATTGCAGATGGTAGTGGGTGAAAATCCAAATCTTATATTGACTATTCTGTACAAATGATGAGATTTCATGATTGTCTCTAGTATATTTTTTTCCTTCAGGGTGTCTTGTCACTTCATTGTGGAGCCAGGGCATGACTTTAATATGGGCTTGCTGGACTGCTGATGGCAGAATTCAGAGTAACATCAAGATGCCAGGCTTTGTGCTCAGGAGTTCTGCCTCCCTCAGCCTCCAATGTTTTAACAGCTGAAGATAACAATAATCTTATTTGGACAGCCCTTGCTGCTAAGTGTGCTGGTAGTTAGTGTGCTGTGCTTACAAGTGTTTTCCCTTTTACTTCTAATGAAGTAGCATAGAAATAATACTCTTTTCACTGCTTCTTTGTCCTTTCAGGTTTCTCTTTAACCCTTCAGCATGTTTAGATGAACATCTGATGCAGTTTAAATTCTTGGGCATTCTCATGGGTGTAGCTATTCGTACGAAAAAGCCATTAGATCTTCATTTGGCTCCAATGGTCTGGAAGCAACTTTGTTGTATCCCACTTATCTTGGAGGATTTGGAGGAGGTAGATCTGCTCTATGTGCAGACCCTCAACAGCATTCTTCACATTGAAGACAGTGGGATTACTGAAGAAAATTTCCATGAGGTAAGATAGGAAAGTTGGTGCTTTTAGATTTATTCTGAAAGGAGTTACTTTATCAGAGCGACCTTCACATCAGTATTCCTATAATTTCAATTTCCATTCTTGGGATAACAAGCACTTCGTGTGCATTTAGAATAGTTTGTGATCTTCCAATATGTAGCTCTAGACAATTTGTAGTAAAATGCTACACTTGGATCACTGGAGTGACTTACGCTTTTCCTGTTTTGCATAACAGATGATTCCTTTAGATTCTTTTGTTGGTCAGAGTGCTGATGGTAAAATGGTTCCCATAATCCCTGGAGGGAACAGTATCCCGCTTACCTTTTCAAACAGGAAAGAGTATGTGGAGAGGGCAATTGAGTACAGACTCCATGAAATGGACCGGCAGGTAAGAACCCCGTTGTGACCTGGCCTTGTTGTTAGTGGGAACAGGGAATTTGTGCCTATTTCCATTACAGTTTATTCAGTGATAAGAAAAGCTTGGCTTTCTGCATCTTTCTGGGTCTCTGTGTTTTTTTTCTTCCCCACAAACTCTTTTGGCCCTTTTTTAAAATTTAGTCTTGTTTTTTCTTTGTAATTGCTCAGTTGGCAAAAAGAGTGTTAGAAATCAGAGTTGGTCTTCAATTTGAGTAGCTCTATTTGAGAAAAAAACCTGCAGTTCTGCATGCTGGGTACTCTAACTGGACATGTGAACAACGCAGAGACTGGCTAAAGTAAATATTATTGACAAACATTTGTTTAACTTGGAATTGTTTCTCTTTTGTTATAACACAAATCCTGCAAATATTTCACAGTATGTTTTGGGAAGTGCTCGTTACCTATTTGCATAGTTCTATATATTTTATCATTTGTACAGGGACCCTTGTGAAAGCAGTATTCTAATTATAAGGTAAAGAAGCCTGTGTGATTTTATCTGCATTAGAAAACAGCTTCCTCATTAGAGGTACCAAATCCTAAGTCTTGCAGAACAAGTATGGCATTCTCACCATACAACTGAGCTGGAACAAAATCTTTTTTGTATTAACACAGTTGCTTGGTTTAGCCATCATTTATGCTGCCAACTTGTAATTTCTTTAAATAGTTCTGTTTTGGATCAGATTGTGTTCTTTAATGGGCAATTGCAATTAAAAATATCTGTAATATTCTCCAGGTTTTTGAGAAATAATTCAGCCCTTGCAAGGGCTGCATGTGTGGGAGGCTGTGTTTGGCAGACATTGGCAATTCTGTCTCTCAATGCCATTTCTCAGCTGAGAAGTTACTTTTGTGTTTGGATAGTCCTGGAAGTGGCAGAGATGACAGTTGCACTTCAAACGTGTCTCTCGGTTTTGGCCAATAGGTGGCTGCTGTCAGGGAAGGAATGTCTTGGATTGTTCCTGTTCCTTTGCTGTCCCTTCTGACTGCCAAGCAGTTGGAGCAGATGGTCTGTGGAATGCCAGAAATATCAGTTGAGGTTCTGAAGAAGGTTGTGCGATACCGAGAAGTTGATGAGCAGCATCAGCTGGTGCAGTGGTTCTGGCATACCCTGGAAGAATTTTCAAATGAGGAGAGAGTCCTTTTCATGAGGTTTGTGTCAGGAAGATCTCGATTGCCAGCCAACACAGCTGATATCTCTCAGCGATTCCAAATAATGAAGGTTGATCGGGTAAGACACTGGCATTATTATTAATTATTATTATTATTATTGTTAGTATTATTTCCTCTCTAGTCTAGTCTGTGCTTTGGCACTAGGAGACAATTTCCATACTTGTAAATTTACAGAAAAAGTATGGGATGGGATATGGTCTGAGTTAATAAACTCAGACATTTTGGTTGTGTAGAAGGACATACACATGAATTGCATCTTAATTTAGTTGGTGCAAATTTAATTGGTTATTGGCAATCAAGACAAGAAACAAAGCTTTGTCTACTGTGACTGCTAATTTAGAAATTTTCTTTCTAAGTTTTAATTTCATGTAAGTGGCAACATATGACCACTAGTGAACTCTTAATGTTTTAAACAATGAGTGTACAGTGCACTCTTTTACATACAGGGTGCATTCATTTGGAATTGCTTCAGGGTTTTGTGCAGTGAAAGCACATTTCTCTGTGAACAGCACAAACCAAAAACTTCACAAAAATCTCAGCTAACAGGGATTTGTCTGTCATCTTTGGTTAGGTGTCTCTCAGATTGCCTTGTGCTAAGGCACACTATGGTATGTAATTTGAACATTGTTTGGTATCTTGCAGTGGGCTGCTAAACAGCAGTGTGATCAGCATTTCAAAAGGCTGAATTCAGTAGTGGGTTGAGTTACTTACAGAGTAGCTGCTACAGTGGTTTTGGACATACATAAGTATTGAACCAATAGTGTAAACAAGGGAGGTCAGTCTGCTTTTTAAAAGGAATTTTGAGATAGAATGTGAAAATGGTAGAGGCAAGGAGCAATGAAATGTGCATAGGTTGCATTTTTAACTTCATTCACAACTTACCAGTGTCCACCTTTTATCCATTTCCACAGCCTTACGACAGCTTGCCTACCTCACAGACTTGTTTCTTTCAACTGAGGCTCCCACCTTACTCCGGTCAACTAATCATGGCAGAGCGTTTGCGCTATGCAATCAATAATTGCAGGTCTATAGACATGGACAATTACATGCTCTCCCGGAATGTGGACAATGCAGAGGGCTCAGACACAGATTATTAACATTCTGTGAACAAAATCATCTTCCTTTTACTACAAATATTGCCCTAAGTCCAATTCATCATTGACATAATTTTACAGTAACCATAGATGTTTTAGGAGTATAAAACCAGATCTTAATAGATGGTGGCCACATTTTAGTTACTCTAAATGTAACAAAAAATTAGATGTTTTTATTTTTTTGTGATTGTAAAAAAGAAAAAAAGGAAAAACAAAACAAAGTATGATTGGTAAGTTTTTTCTCCTTTTTTGGTCACTTTTGATAAGTTTGCATGGAGACATTTTGGTGCATTTTTGTTGAGAATAGTACATTTGTAAGCCCTCCCAGTGAACCTGAAGAGTTGTACATTGTGTATAATTGTTCATTAGCCAGGACAGTTTTACATGAATATTCACATATTTATTTTGTTTTAATTTGAATTGCCTGTGCAGGGTTCCTTCTGCAGAGAAAAATAAAGTAAATTCAAGACTTGGTTGCTTGTATGCAATTGTGAACTGTCGTTGGTTTACTCAGGCTTCATACTTTTATATTTTGTCTCAGGAAATTACAGTCTGACAGTGTTGAGACAGGGTATGATATTGGAAGCATCTTACAGTGTTTACCCTGACTGTGCTGTGTAGCCCTGTACTCTGCCCTCTCCTGGCCTGCAGCCCTGCCTGGTCGAGTGTACTGCTGTTCATTCCTCGTGCTGCAATACAAGTTCATGCTTTGCTTGGTTCCTTCTTGCTTTTTGTCGAAACATTTTGCTCCTCCAGAGTAGTTGCTGACAGTAACAGCATGCTCCCATCTTGATTCAGAAAACTTTAAATATTTTGAACAAAATAATATTTTTCAATGGACACAGTTGATTCCTGCTTAGAGTACACAGAAATTAAAATTGAAGGGAGAGGGTAGTGGTCAAGGCTGTGGATTTTTTTCACATTTTTAGTTTTGCCGTCGGTCTCATTTTGTTGCAGCTGTAACTACTGTAATCAGCGTGGTTTGGCTTACACAGTGATGTTCCTGTTTGGTTAGGGCTGCACAAGGAGATCTCTGCTCTGTGCCTTAGGAAAGTGCTGGACAATAGATAATTGCCCATTGTCTCTATTGAAAGATGCCAAGCTACAAAGGCTGCTTGGTGTTCAGGGCAGGATGTACCTGGGGGAGGACAAGGGGAGACGGTGTCCCCTGGTGAGTCAGAGCTGCTCTGCTCCCATTTCCCCCAGCCTCTTCCTCCCTCACCTCCTTGGGAAGATGTGGGCACTGAGGGCTGGTGAAAATGTTTATTAGTGTCATCTCACCTGGGGCAAGACTGGTCCGAGTCTGGAGTGTAGAACAGAAATTTCTGTTGTTTTCTCTCATGTGTCTGTTGTACATTAGCAAGGATTGATTGGGAGATTTCCTGGTTGTTCAAGACCAAGCTGCTGTATTGCTGCCAGCTGCCAGTGCTCAGACGGAGGGCTTAGTAAGCTGCAAAAATTTACAAATCCGGATTTTATCTGGTGAAGTTCTCTCAGTTAGGACTGTTTATTGGCTCTGGAAAAAGGCAAAAGCCTTTGATCAAAGATGATGCTGCAGTGAAACATCTGAGGGGGATCAGGAGTTGGGGGAAGGAGGGTCTCAGGGTTCTGAAATCACGCAGACTTGGTTTCCTGCCTCATTGTCTATTAGGTTTCAAATTGGACTGAGATGTTGGTGTCCCATCACTCTGTTGTGAGGATGGATAGTCACATCTTGGCCTAAAATGTGTAGGTTTAATAGGTAAAAAACTAGTATTTAAAAAATGGGGAAACTATTCTATTAAGTCCTGTATTATTGCCTTCTACACATCATGGATGGGTCTGACTTAGTGGCACTGATTTGTCAGCCTGTTTCAATCAGCACAAAAAGTAATAGAACTGTGCCAAAAGATGGCAATTTTATATGGACTGTGCAGTTGGCTTTCTGGATAATGAAAATCTTTTTGGAGGCAGTTCACAGTAAAATCAGAGGGGATATTGATTAAAAGTTTGCGCTTGATGTTTCCAAGCCATTTCCACTTTAATGGCTTGGAACTCAAGAAAGCTATTTCTAAAGAAATGTTTCCATCCTTCCATAATACCCTAAGTAAAATGTCATTGTTTTCTATACTCATTTTTTAAATTTGATTGTGAAGTAAGAAAATTCATTATTGATGCTGAAAAAAATGTATCAATACAATTGTGTTCAGATTTTACCATGTCATGAACAAATATCCCCAATCAAGGAGGGGAAGAACAAAGTAATAAGTTAGAGCATTGTTATACAAGTAGGCAAAGAAATCAAGTGAAGAGTGAAGAACCTTTTTAGCTCTATAAAAGAAAATTAAAAACCAAAACCACAAGCCCAACAAAATACCCTGCCAACCCACCCCGCCCCCAGCCCCCAGTCCTAGAAGAAAACTGGCAAAAAGGCCTAAGTAATGTGTAAACAGATGCAAGTGTGCTTTCATATCTTGTAGCTGCTTGAAAATCTGTTCCTGTTATGCCTATAGAGACATGTCTTTCACCATAGTGTGCTGGGAGAGCTGGTGGCACAAGGAGGTCTTTGCTTGCTGCCATGGCTGTATAAATTCGTTCCTTGTTTTGGCTTGTCAGTAGTGTGTGGAACTGCTGATGTGTATCCAAGGTAGGATTGTGTCAGCTTCCCAATTTCACATCACAGCAAATTTGCTCAGCTCAGCAATGTCCTTTGGCAGCTGTCTGCACTGGGTGAGGATTGCCGTTTGTCCTTATCCCCACTTCCAGTTTTCTTCCTTACCTTGTGGTGCATAAGGGCCTTACTTATGAAGGAGTTAACGAAATACCAGTTTTACAGTGTCCATGCTGTTAAATATCTCTAAGTAATGAAGATGCAATAATTTATTTTCCTCATTGGTTTTCTGGGTGAGTGTTTCTTACAGATGCTCATACATATTAAGTATTTTTCTAGAATTGCAGCATTGTTTGACTAAGTTGCTGTAGTGCTGTGATTTATTTCTTAGCTGAGCCAAATTAGAGTATCAAGGATATCTGTGGATCACTTAACCAGGATCGGAAGGAGAAGTAAGTACATTCAGTTATGTTGAGAGCTGTAAAGTCCTCTTTGCTGTCAGATTTTGTAGCTTGCATAAGACGGTCAAAAGCATGTTAAAAAAAGTTTCACTTCCAGGTAGCAGAACACTGTGCAGGAAAGGGACAGCCTTGTGCTTTGGGATGAAAATAGCTACTGGTTTTGTACTTTGCAGTTAGAAATGGGTGTTTATATAGAGCTGATCTGTAGTGTGTTCCTAATTTAGCATTTAAAGCCACAGGCTGTTGGTTCCTGTCTTTTATTGTGGGTTAGTTCTCTGAACTAACATTTGTTCATATTGTACTTCCTTTAATATCAGCTTTAAAAAATAACTTGGTGTATGTTATATTATGGAAGTACATGATGCAGAGGGTCAGACTGTGTTTTGTGTGCCTTGAATCCATGCTTCCCTCATTAAATGAAAGCCTGCCACTGTTAATCACTGAGGAAGTACTGGTGGTCAGTACTCTGCTTTTACTACTAGAAAGACCTTTCAGGGAGTGGTTATCCTCCTTAGTGGATGGAACAACTGTCTGGATATACCCTTTAACAGGGTTTGTTAATCACTCTTGCCCTGAAATCCAGCAGTGACTCAGGTTCTCTCTGCTGTGGCTTTATGCCCTTGCCCATTACATAAGGAGTTTTGAAAGTGCAGGATCCAGCCTGAACCTTGTGACCCAGTGGAAGGCTCTTCCTTAATGTTTGTGGTTCTCTGGTCCCTGTATGACTCATTCTGCCTCAGTTCACTCTTTGTTTCTTCCATACAGTCAGTGAACCTTGCCATCAAACGTACTGCACCACATCAAACTACTGTTAAACTTTCTTAAAAGTCCATATAATTTATTGAACTCCACCAAATTATTTGGCTTTAATAAACACAGTGCTCCTTCCCTCTTCTGAGTGAGGTGTATCTGCAGCAGGAGGGTACCAGAACTGCAGTTTTTAGCAGGTCTGGCATTTGCCAGATGCAATGCTATGTTTTTCAGTTTTAAGGAACAACAGAGAGCAAACAGTTTTTTCCTGAAGCCCATCCAGGAGGAGATGCATGCATTTTCCTAGTACACCCTTTACAAAACAACTATTTGTCTGGACTTGACCAGAATCTACAGAAATAGCCACAGTTCATTGCTCCCTCAGTGAGGTAAAATACCCACACTGATTATTTTGCTGCATTTAAAGCTGAACCAATTTTCTTGATGCTTTTTCAAGCATCAGTTTTTTTCCTGGCTTACTGTCTGGGATCATGCTAGCACTTCTCTCTGCTCTCAGCATTATTGAAGGACGCTTCTCCCTGACAATCTCTAGCCCAGCTTGTGTTATATTGCGGCAGAAATCCACATGGAGCGTTTGCAGTGATGCACCGTGGAGGGTCACTGCCTGCAGGGTGTGGTCAGTGATCTGCACACAGTTCTCCAGTTTGAGACTCTTCAGGTTTGGACAGTTCTTGAGAAGCTGCAAAATGCAGTCATCTGTAACATGGCCACATCCAGAGAGGGTCAGAGACAGCAGATTTGGACATCTGAAAGCAGGATGGTGATAGATGAGATGGTAGAAATAAATCATAGAGCTTGCAGAAGCAAATAGCATCAAGAATAAATTATGAAGGCTGGAAAAATGCATATCCTCTTCATCAGGAGGGGCAAAGAGGCACAAGTAGGTGAGTGCGCATGTAGGTCTTGATGTTCAGTTAAACTAAAGGCAAAGCTTACCTCCTTTGCTTTTTCTGTTGGTAATGACACCTCTAGCTCAGCTGGCACAGGGGCACGTAGAGGCCTGTTTAAACTGCAGCTGCACTATTTTTTCGTAAGGAGTTGGATGGTGCTGTCCAGGCACAGACCATGGAGACCCAGTAGAGAGGAGATTCATTTCAGGATGAAGTAGAGGACAATTGAGAGAAGATACTGCTGTGCAGATGTGCTGAGCATGAGCAAGTAAGGCACTCACACTCTTGACTGTCAGGAATTATGGATATATTTTATCTGCTTGGATTTACTGAATAGGTGCCAGGCTGCTTTCTAAAGAGTGCTGTTCAAACCCCACACAGCTCTTAAACTTCCATTTCAGTGACTGAAACTGGTAACTCTATTGTTAAACAATGATGCAGCAAATGAAAAAAGCTTTTTCTTGCTGCTTGAGCAGGCCTGGGGAAGTACAGGAAAGGCCTGTCACCAGTGGAGTGTTGATGCTGTATAGGGGCTGTCCTGGAGCGGCTGCTGTGCTGAGCAGTGTCCTGTGCAGCAGCCTACAAACCTGAGCTGTGTCTGGCTCCTGGCTCAGCCCCCTCTCCAGGCAGTAGCAGTTCAGCATCCACCTGTTCAACTAAACAGAGCCTTCACACACAGGTCTGTGTTAACATTGCTCTCATGAGACCTCTAGACAGAATTCTTTTAAACTCTTTTCTCTTTGTTAGGAGTAGTTGGAGGAAAAAGCTGGCAGCGGTCAAGAAAGGCTCCAATAATAGAACTACTTAGGAAGAAAAGCTAGATATTTAATTTGCATTTTTTTTTCTGCACAGTGCTAGGAATTTTGACTGGGAGTGCTTTCAATGTATTGCAGCAAAAAGGGGCAGGACCTTGTATTATCCTTTCTTGGCACACATATCCTGATTCCTCCTCAATTAATCCAGATTTTTATCAATTGTTCCAGAACATTTACTTCAGAAATCTGACACTTGCAATTTAATCCCTTTTTTGAAGCTGCTTTTCAGTTCTTGTTTTGAGATTGCACTGCTGCTGGCTCTCACCAACACATTCTGTCCTGTCACAATCCCATAATTGGCTTTTTTCAGTTGTTCCAAAGTTGAGGGCTGGCTGTGGCACAGGTGCAGGGAAGCACTGCCATGGCCCCTTGGCTCTGCTTTGGGACCAAGCCAGTCCTGGTGTTACCCATGCACAGCAGGACTGGCTCTATCCCATGTGCTCTGTCATTGGTTTGCTCCTTCCTCAGAGCTGCCTTGCAGCAGCAGAGCTGGGAAGAAAAAGATGTGCACCCAGAGCTGCTTTTCCATGGTGGCATTTCTCTTCCCTCACTGCAGTTTAGAAGCAAGTAGAAGTTTAAACTTTAGTATAATAGCAATATTTATTTCTTAGACTGAACTAAAGTTGACACAGTAACAAGTTAATGGAACTTGGTTGTAATGAGGTCACTGTTTGAAATCATGGCTCTGCTCCAGGCAACCCCCAGACTCAGCCAGAATGGTGCAGTTCAGCTGAGCAGCATTGTGGGAAGCAGGACTGCACTTTCCCATATTAATAACAAATTCATAGAAAAAAGGAAGGAAAACGTAGACTTAAGGGAAATCTATATGAAGTATATGCAATTGCCACTGTAAAATCAACTCACATTACATTAAAGTTCTAAAGGCAAAGCAGTCGTGTACTTCATGCTCCATTTCAGGCAGGGGCTATGGAATATTTGAAATAACTCTCACTTCACTCATCTCAAGGCAGTTACTGCACACTCACACCCACAGAACGTACCTGTTGCAAACGTCTAGTAAAAAATCACTGACAGTGTTCTCATGCCTCTTACAGAAGTCTTTCTGGAAACTGTTTTTCATCCAGTCCTCAGTGTTACACACCTTGACTCTCTCTGAATACCAGCAGATGGCTAAGTGTTTTAAAGCAGGTCCCAGGAGAAAATTATCCTTCTTTAGTTCCACTGGAGAATGAAAGTTCAACAAAGACCACAGTAAAGGATCCTGAAACACTTCTAGCAACTTGTAACATGTTTTTGCTAGATTTTTCCTACTGTTTTTGTCCAGAAAAGAGAAGATATGTAAAAGGCATTCCCGGTTGAGCTGGGTTATGTGCATTGCCTGGCAGCAGTGGCAGAGTTTCTTGGCCTCCTGGAGTAAGAGCCCTGCTGGAGGGAGCTTGCACTCACCAGGAGCCTATTGCACATATATGGTTGTGGAATGGGGTTTATTTTTGGCTAACAACTGGTGCAGAAGCTCAGAACAGGGAAAGGAGAAGAACCATGTATGCAGCTTGTGCTTCCTTTGTTCAAGGGAATGGAATGGGCATGTACAACTTGACTGTCATGAAATGCTTCCTTAAAAGGGATTTTTTTTCCCCCTTGTAGACTGTCCTGAAGTTCAGCAAAGTTCTTGTGCTGAGTTACTGGAGTGGGGCGGGGCTGTAGCTACAGTTGCTAGGCATATGGTCAGTGTTTCCCATTTCGGACCTCTGGCTTTCTGAGCAGCACTTTGATTTTGCAGTGTACAACACTTACACTCTCTATTTGTTCATTGATTTTTCTGAAGTTGCACGTTTGGTTCATGTTGAAGGACTGTTACATGGAAAATGGAACTTTCATAAAACAGTGTTTTAGAAGGAGCTGAAACATTCTGTGGATGCCTTGAAGCACACATGCAGTCTGCAGTTCAGTTTACAAGCCTCAGAGGTAGGGGCAGTTTCCTGCCCAGCTATTTGAGGCTGAGCTGTGATTCTATAAACAAAGCTGGCTGTGTCTGCAGGAGGCAGCCACACATGGGAATAGCAAGGCTATGTTTAGTTCCTTGTGGGCTTGTGCTTTAATAGATGTCTTCTGTTGGCTTGAGTTTTACAAGTTGGGCTGTTCTGGTTTTTTAAGTTTAGTTCCCTTACCACAGAAACCTTTTTTCCACCCTTTGGTTAAAAAAAGGAGATTAAAAAGTGGTTTTCCAGGTAAAAATATCTCTTGTACATTAATTGGAGAAAGTGTAGCAGAAAGTTGTTCCTAGAAGAAAAAGCTACAGCAAAGGCAGGTTGGAATTAAAAGCAATAAGCCTCCCTTTAACTTCCCTGCTTGTGAATCAAAAATGCTGGAGATGAAGGTATTTTTTAGTCACCTTCTGCCTGGTGTTAATATGAGAATATATACATTCAACAAATCCATAAAAAGTTACAGCAAATAGCACTGGGGGAGTTTTTCAAGTGGCCTGCACACAGATAGTAGCTGGGAGACTTTATTTACCTCTGGCATTTTAATGGGGTGTTTTAATACAGGACAAGGTAGAGTGGGACACAATTTTACTTCTTCCTTCTTACCCTGAGAATGCAATTTAAAATTCAGCTCTGAAAAACAAGATACAAAATTTGTTTGTAGTCTGCAACAATTATAGCTTGAGAAAGTGCTTGAGTAACTTGTGTCTGAAACACAGCTAGCAAACACAAAGAAATGGCAATTCTTTCTGCTTCATTCTTTAGTTAGTAACTTTCTACTATATACAGCAAGCTGTGTTTAACAATTGCTGGTTTTCTTGATTATTTGGCTTTGTCATTTAATCTTTTCTTTGTAATGATAAGATTGCTGTTCCCCCTCCCCCCTCAGAAATAGCTCATCAGTGCCACAAAAGGGACAAGACGATTTCACATACCAGGTAATGCAGTTCAGTAGAAAACAGCAGCTTAAAAAGGTGTGCCTGCAGGTGTTGTTCTTCATTCTCACATTAGCATTTTCAACTGTCAAGAACTTACCTTCATTTTTGAGCAGGTTTAAACAGTTGAGACTTCTCAGAGTTATGCATACAGGAATACTATTTAAAAAATATTAATTTAAAAATTCCCCCAAATTAACAACAAATCAACAATTCAGCAAAGTTGAATGATGAGGATGTTAGGATGGACTCTTGCCAGACAGAGGGGACACACCACAATCTGACATAAAAATTAACAGCAGTTGGGTGACAAGGCATTTAAAGTGGAATGGCATGTCCTCTTAAGGTCCCCTTTTGGGTTAGGTGCTAAGTTTGGTAGAGGTGTTACAGAGTTAGGAACACTTCCATTGCTTTATTTTGCTATATTTTCCCAGAGCAAGGTACAGTACTCTGCCATTTGTGTTCAGAGGACATACACCAATGTTCTACAAGCCTGTAGAAAGACAGGAGGTTTCATTTTCTAAGGAAAGGAGACACTTTATTGGCACATTTTCCATAAACACACTGTGTGATGAGATATAATTCCCATTCATCCTGGAAATGCTCCAGAAACACACAAGATGAGCACAGTCAGTAATCCTCACTGAAAATTACACACAAGATTTTAATGGTAAACAATTACAACTCTGGCACTACAGTACTTCAGAATATCCTAAAGCACATTGGAATCAGCTGTCAAAGTGCCCATTACCTCATCAGTAAGACACAGACACATCAGAAATTAAACATTGCTGGGGGAACTTCTGAACACCACGTGTTACAATTCCCATTGATTTAGTAAGATCTTCATAAATGGCCTCCTGCTTTTGATACAAGTCCACTGTCTCTGTCTCAAACTTTAAAAATCTCCTCTCTTGCTGACATTTAGGACCTGGACATTTTGCAGTTTTGATTGACATAAATCTGGGCTCCAGTTGTATATGTGGCTAAACAATCACTAACAAAAGGACAGCCTTTGATTCGACACATTTTGGTGAAAAAGATGCAAGTCATTGAACTGTGGAGAACAGTTGATGCTTGCAGAGCAGTCTCAAGCAAGAAAAAAATTCTTGCCAGCTAGTGTGTACTATGATGAGCAGTAAGTAGAAAAGAAACATTTGGCTTAAATGAAAGAGATATTTCCCCCCCCCCACAAGCTAGTAGATAAATATAAGATATACAAGCTAGGTTAAAAAGGTAATACTAGGCCAGGTGCAGTGTATGTTACTGGTTCAGTGCTCAGTAACATTTTTTTTTCAGCCACCACACTGAATAGAATACAGTGGATAAGCAAAGTTCTCCACCAGGAAGAGAAATATTTGTGTTGCCACAACAAACTGTTCATACTGTCCATCAGGGTTTGCAGTGGGAGAAAGTTAAATTAGGAACGGATTTACAATGTACTTGTTCCAGTAAAGCATATGGCTGAGTCCTGTGCAGCACCTGCTGTAAGGACAGCCCACTGTGATTGCATCGTGTTCCCAGGCTGGCCGCACACGGCTCTGCTGGGCGGGACACAGCAAATGGGACTGAAAGAAAATGCTCAACTGAGAACATAACTCTGACCCAAACAATTGCTGACAAGTAGAAGTTGATTAAAATAAATGAATGTTGCTGAAGATTACAAATTTAAATTTCTAAGAATGCAGAAAGGCACATTTACATCACTGTTTTGTAAGAACACTGTATATACCAGATTATTTTAAGTTCAGCTGCTGCTGGCCCAGATATTGTGTATTTTAAGCTTGGCGTTCCCAAAGGTAAATTCTAAAGAAATCTGGTCCAAGCAGCATGCAAAGAAAACACAGCTAGAGGTGGCATCTATGCAACTGAGCAGCAGGAAGGGTGGGAATGTGCTTTACCTTCCCTGTTTTCTGGTTGTGTGAGCATCAGCAACCTATTCTCATTTATTGGAAGAAAGGCTTTTGCCTGTAAGGAAGGGAAGGTGACTAACTACAGTTTAAAGCAATGATGAGTTCTATTATTGCTCAGCTTAAGCAGAAGACAACATCCTTATGTCAAATTACTCTACAACCTGTGTACATATTAAAAACCCATTAGCTATGCTGAACAATTTAGATAGTTTTTAATTGAGCCAGTTTTTCCCTCTCCTGGTTTAAGATGCTGTGACAAAGCTCTCAAGAATGGCCCTGTACCAGATGCCTGACTGTGATTTGTCCTTACCCTGGCCTATGTACAGCCAGCAGGACCCCAGGGCAAGGCACTGCTGTGCACTCCCTGGGCTCCACTCCAGCCCCCACCCCACCCATGTCCTTCTGGGACATTAACTAAAATAGGACTTGCAGCTGGAGTCCTTATGTTTTCAGACAACTGCATTTTCCTTTAACACAATGAAGAGCTGCTGTTTGGTGGTGGGACTCTCTATGAACTGTAGTCTCCTCTTAATGAGCTTTCAGGAGCATCCAGTTGGCACAAGGGAGACAAAGGTCTAGCCAAAGCTAAAAAGGGTAGACTGAGGGAACAGATCTGAAATACAACATTTCTCAAATTTCATGTTTTCTGTCAGATTCCTGGCTTTTGCAATAGTGGTTTTCCTGTCTGCCTTTCCCATCATAGTAGATGACTTCCACTCATCAGCAGTAGAGCTAAAACTGTTTTGGGGTTTTTTTTAGCTTAGTCTTTCTCCGTTACATAGCCAAAGAAACTGCACCATGCCTCTGGTGTTCACCTACAGACTGAACAAAAATGCCACTCTGGGCCACAGGAGCTCCCTGAGCTCAGGCTCCCTAAGCCTGCTCCAGTCACAAGTCAGTTGGATCACCAACTCCCCTCTTGAGAGCTCTGCTGTGAGAGACTTGAGAATCCTCCCTTGAGTGTGCATTTGAACTGATAGAACAATCCCATGCAAAGCACCTGCAATACCATCTGTCTCCTCCTGCTGCCAAGTGAGCTGTAGTAATGGAGCAGAGCTGCATTTAGACCTATACCTGTTCTCACAAACCCCAGCCCTTGGGGCTGAACTTCCAATTCCCACCAGGAACTAAGGAGTTCTACTTGGGATTCTACTATCAGGAAGTCACTCCAATTTTCAAGCACTTAAGTGTTCATGATCAAATTTCAAGATGACAGTCTAAACCAAGAGATGACTAATGCAATTCAGATTCAATTAAAAAACCCATAAAGTTATATTTAGACAGGTAATTTTAGGATGATTGTTTCAAATTTGCAGGGGGTAGTGGGCAGAGCATATCTAAGCAGTACTTGAATTAAACTGCAGTACTGATACAATTGGACCAACTGTTTATTTACAATGATTCCTGAAATTCACCAGCCTGAATACACACCAATATAGCAGCAATTACCTGGTCTATTTAATGATGCCACATCACCTTTCTTCTGCAGACAAAACAACATTGATCAGAGGTCACTGTTTTAAGTTTTCTTGCACAAGGGAAAATAGTACATGCAAACAATTCCTTGATTTAAAGAGATTAAATCGTATCTACATAACAGGCCTGAGAACAGCACAAAGTTGTATTGCTCTTCATGATCAAAAGCACATTTATCTTGCTTGAAAAGTGGACAGAGTTTTTTTGATGTAAATGTGCCTTTAGAAAGTGAGAACTGAAAACATAAAAAAGTCAAATAACTACTTCATGAAACTATATATATAAAAATTGAGTTATCACAACTAGAGCAGCAAATCACTATCTGCTGAGGTTTTCTGGTATAACTAAAAAAAAGTTAGTCTGTGTCCAAGTTCAGTAAGTCAAATGCTACCATTGACACAACAAAAGAAAAACCCACAAGAGGAAATTGCAAAGTGCACAATGAAATCAATAAGTCTTGGATCAAGTATTTATGGAAAAATGGAAATGTTTGTCTGGTGGACTTGATAAGTAAGAATGCAAAGGAGGTATTAAAGTTTCTCTGCTCCAGGCTTGGCTTGGCGCTCCACGTAGAAGAGGATGTAGGCCTTGGCCTTACCCACAGTCTCCTCGTCAGTCAGGGTT
This sequence comes from Cettia cetti, assembly GCA_013401135.1. NCBI lineage: Eukaryota > Metazoa > Chordata > Aves > Passeriformes > Sylviidae > Cettia > Cettia cetti. Next base: position 28,904 of record VZUI01081095.1, on the reverse strand, counting down.
ACAGTACTGTCATTGAAGTGGAACCAGCGGCCCTCATGCGCTGCATACGCTGTGTAGTGGCCGGAGCCAACACTGTGGGGCAGGCAGAGGGACAACAGTCAGGGACACACCTCAACTGAGGCACCCTTCTCCTGGGGCTAAGGGACTGCCAGCAGCCTGAGGAAGGAAGGTACTCCCAGCCCTGCAGAGCAGATGCTTCTCTTTTTGAGCTGTGGGGCTCAAAGTTCTCCAAATTAAAGTTTTATACAATTGTCTTGTCCCTTCTAGTTACTCTACTGTTCTCTGTCCAGGGCTGGGAAAAGTTAAAAGACTCAGAGTAACTTTACTTCAAAATATGCCCATTGCTAGCCCTGGAGCATGCCTGTAGCAGGAAAGGTAATGGCGATGATCTCTTTCACCATACGCATCTTTGGGTTGCAGTTGTTCCAAGCATGCTCACACACTTCTTCAACATAAATGCAAATGTACGTTCCAACGAACAAAAGAGGAAAAAATAGTCCTGTTTTGTAGTAAGAATTTCAAAATGAGGCAATAATTTCTGGAATTTCCCTGACTCCTCCTCTTGGTTAAGGACTTTTCATTTTTAGAGGCACTAGACTATTTTCATTTCATATCATACATGCAGTCATGAACCCCAAAGACTGCTAGAGGGCATTCACAGGCTTGACTCTATTGGCTCTATTGAAATTAATTCAGTTTAGCTCCCTGCCAGTTTATAAACTACAGCTTATTTTCCCCAATTAAAATACATGCCCTAGGGTCAGAAACCCCATCATTAACTCTGCATGTACCTTAGTGCATGCCAGGAGGACAGGCTGGCTCCATGTACTCACCCTGAGCCATGATGCACAACCACAGCCACGAGGTCATAGAGGCAGCTCTCTGGACCACTGTTTTCAGGCTGTGATAGGAAAAAACCCAGAAAACTTCAAATCTCAGTAGTCCCTTTATTACTTTGTAAAAAAGACTTTTGTCATGGAACAAATTCCTGCAGGAGGTATCAGTAGGTCATCTTACCTCTAACAAGTAGCATTTCATGTCTAGGCCTCGCAAGGGAAACTCAACATATGTATCAACTTTGTTTCTCAGATATGCTGTCCAGTGAAAGCGTTTCAAGTGTAAGCATAGCACCTACAGGGGGACAGTTACAAAAGGTGTGTTAGAGGAGGGGGCTGAACTCGATGCTGGACACTGCAATAGCTATGGGGAAGAAGGTCTTGGTTGAACCATTATTTCCTTGGACATTTTGTCATTCCCCATGCTTATACAAACCTTTGGTAGTTTCTGAATCCAGAATTTTTTGGTGGACTTCTGTTTCTTTTTGCATTTGTGACACATGTATAGCTCTGTCTCATCAAGTTCTTCCAGGTCCGTAAAACTGCGAAGACAATCTAGAAAAAGTAGATACATTAACTGCTTTTTGTAACATGAAATATAACAAATACAGCAATATAAGTCTGCTCATCTGTTGCAACCGTTCTAGTTATAGTCATCGGAGCAGCAAAAAATCTGTGTAGTAATGTTTTAATATAATAATTCCCTTTTCCTGAAAGCTGTCAGACGTAGTTTGCAAGAAAAAACAGGCATTCACAAAATCCCCATCTTCCAAACAAGATTCCATCCAACATTCAGCACAACTACTTTTAAACAAAGATAAATTACTTTCTAACATAAAATATTCAACTTTTAAAGCTTGTTTGGCTTTAAATACAAAGTGAACAGACACAACAGGGTTTTGTTGAATATTTCATAGTTTTTGGCAATTCTGTTTATAAATCTGTAAAAACTAACATCCTGTAAAAACCAAGGTCAGTAACAGCACTGCTGCCCAACCTGCTGGACAACACTGCAGCTCAGTGGCTGGGAAGAATGAACTACATTAGAAACACTTCAACTAGAAAGAAAATCCTCTTAGGCCTGGCACTCTTACCTCGTAACGTGCACATTGGTCCACTCTCTTGGTTTTTAGTACGTTTATTTCTGAACTGACTTGGAATATCTAGGGAAAGGTCTAGAAAAGCAATGATTTAAAAAACAAAATTAGAACTGAATAGAACAATGCCTGGTCTTTTCAGGCTGATCCGGGTCTGTCATCTGACATTTAAATGTATCAAGCTTCAGATTTAGTTTTTTTCTTTTAAGTCACACAGTATGTGGAACACAAGAGGCAGCACCTTACCTAGGAATGGGTCAAATTTTCTAGATTCAGTCCCACATATTAGGCAGTTGACTTCATTTTGAAGAATGCCTCCAAAAATGGCAGTGACAACCGTAGACGCTCCATTTCTAGACAAACCACATCAGAGAAGTATAGTCAGCCAGAACGCCTGAGCTGAATTCCCAACTTCTGTCCCATGTTTGGTGCTCACACCTCCCCGTGCCTGGCTGAGCCCATCGAACCCCTGTTCCTCCAGGCAGAATGGGCACTGCAGCTGCCCAGGGACACATCCCACATAGATGGTGCCTACACTGCTTTATCTTGGACCTAAAGGGTGAACTGGTGAGGGTCTAGGCAGATGCTCAAACAGTGTTGTGGTGCAGTTGGGTGTATTTCCATAGTGGAGCTGGACCTGACGCTCACACAGGTCCAGGATTTTAACCTTGTAATTAAGACTTTCTCTGAAACAAAAAAATCTTTCTTAGGTAGGTCAAGCATGTTTTTGTTTGAACTCTACGCCCTTTCTTACATGTGCTGTTAATTTCTTCGAGCACATTTCTGCACTTCACTGCCAACGACAGCTTAAGTTGCATTAAGACATGATACAAGGTGCAAGATCGGCATTGTTCTCTAAGCTTTCATTACTCTTCTACTGAATTTTTTTAGCAGATTATGTAATAGGCCTGCTTTTCATAGTCCAATTTAAAAAATACACAAAATAAATTTTAAGGTACATTATTATACAACACTAAGGCTTGCAGAAACCTGTGTTCCTTGCCTGCACTCCGCCTACAGCTTTACAGCTCATCTGAACACTTCTTGAGCAGGGGGAAACAGCTGCTCAAATGGATTGGTGCACAAGCAGAGAGCATCCACAGCCTATTTATTACTCTACTAGAAGCATTAAAGTGCCCTCACCAGAAGGGCAGCCTACCCCACTCCACTGTGCGTTTGAACAGCCCTTCTCAAGGCAAATTTACAGTAGATAGGGGAACAAAAGTTAAATTCTCTTTGGATTTTGACATCCAAAATAGTGACAAAATTGGTTTAGATTTCAAATACATGTCAATTCTACAAACATTTTAAGATTCTTCTGGGGGATTTTTAAGCATCAGCAACACAATATAAATGCAGTAAAGAGCACAGTCTGAACTCTCTAACAAAGCATCTATAAAACCCTGCATCTCAGGCCTTCTTCCTCTGTCTTAATCAGTATAGAAGGGAAAGCCTGAACTCAAGTTTTCTGTAGGGAATCAAGGACTTAGGGACCAAATGTGCAGGCTGATCAGACAACTTTACTTCCTGAAGTAAATAAAAGGTTTTCTCTCTTGTGAGCGTTTCAGTCTGAATGAAAACACAGCTAGGACAGAGGTGAGAAAAAGCAATATTTTGAGAAGTACAGAAAGAGGAGTGAAATACCCAAATTACACCTGTTTCAAGGTACACAGTAACATGAAAATCAAAATTACACAGAAAAAAAAGCACCAGCTGTAATTGTCAAGTGATTCGTGAGATGATCTGCAGGAAAACTGACATCAAGCTCTAACTGCACTACTCAGTCTCTTATCCAGGAGGTCTGCTGACAATTTAAATGTCAAAATCCTTGGCTATCATTTTTGCTCCTGCAGCATTCAGGCTATCTATCACCCTAAGAAAATTATACTGTCTGGGCAGAAGAATGAATTCTATGGGGGTACAGAAAATACAGTTTTTTATTTCTGAAAGACTAGTGAATTAAAATGTCTTTACAACTTTGTATGCTCACTCACACCTATGAAAAACTGCTTATATATGTAAGACACTTCCTTTTGAAGAGACACAGATCCTACAGAATATTCATCTTTATAACCTGCAGTTTTGCACTGCCTAAAGTTAGAAGCACTGAAGAAAACTTAAAACAAGGAACCCTGAATCTGAAATTTCAGAGCCACCACATGCAGACCCATGCAAAGGCATGAAGGCTTTGAAGAAACCAAAAACAACTTCTTACATGCAACATTTGTTGCTTGCAGACAGGTTAGAACTTTCTTGCAAGATTACTGAACGTGAAACACCATTGAAGCCACCCTGGAGTTCCAGGTGTAGATGGTCCAAAAGGTAACGCATGAACTCGTGAGCATCCTGTTGCTGGTATCCCCTTAAGAGAAAAAGAAACAACAAAATTGCTTTAGAGGCAACACACAGCAAGCATCAGGGTCACAGGAAAAAAACCCTTTGTTTGTTTAATCATACTGAGCTGACTTTCCAAATGCGCTTAGCACCAAGTTTGTTCTCCAAGCAGCCTCTGGAAAGGTGTGGTAATGTCCTGATAAATTACGTGGTTTTTACTTCGCACCTTGCGCTCTCTACATGCCTCTTGTGAGATTGGAGAAACTTTAAGAATATACAATTCAGATAGGAAAAGAAAGCAGCAGGGAGCAGCAGACACATGCCATGTGCTCACATACTGGGCCTAATGGAGCTGCCAGGTTGTTATCTGGCCTCACCAGCCCCACAGGGGCACCCCAGGACTGTGTCCCTGGTAACTGAAATATGCAATGGATGGCAGCAGCAGCTTCTTCTCTGTCTCCTTTGGTACTGTGATTTGTGCCTCAGCAGAACTGCTTTGAATCTCATTCACGCAGGGCACTACTTGCCCCTACTTTGAATCTGCCACAGATTAGGGTCAACATATTGTAATCTCAAACCTGGTAAGATTCAAAAGAAAGACACCACAAAATGTATTGTTCATGTGGGATGCAAGGTCAGTATTTCTCATTCAGTCACTGATCTCACTCACTTTGGCAGGTAGAAGCGTTTGTCTGTTTAGTCCCCGCCACACCAAAGGCAGGAATTTAGTCTCTAGGTTTGTTTTCCACATGCATCCTTCAGCGTCAATATGAAGTCTGAAATAACCAGGGTGAGAGCACCACTTCTTCTAGGATGAGATCTACAGCTACGCTTGGAGTTGCAACCTCCCCTGCTTAACTCCTTTTCTGGGAGAGGGAGGTAATGGTGGGGTATTCAGAGCCTCTCTTGAGCATTTGGATTTGGTAGGACAGGGCTTCCGTCTCATATATGCTCTGCCATGAGCACAATCACCATTGTTTCACTACTAATAAACCTTACTGAAAAGAACAGAGAAGCCATTGGGGTAAGCCTTTTAAGTTATTTAAGCTAAATCATGCATCAAATTCAACAAACAACAGCTGTTCACTTGCCCTTAAGCTGTACGCTGAGAAAAAGCAGGACAGGATACATAATGAAACACTGAAAGCATTGTGCAGCATTGACATAAGTATGTGCAGGCCATTGTAGGCCTAAACTACAGAAATCCCTACACAGTAAGAGCTGGCTTCCCCTCCACCTCCTGTCCATTCTCACAAGCTGTTTTATCAGGCCTCCCCTTTTCCACCTCACTACCCCACATAACTGCTGGCAATAATTGTCAGGTAGAAATCTCTGGGAGCAAAGTACAAATGGGTTTTTAATCCGAGCGCTCAGGGGAGGGAAAATCCTGTAGGAGTCAGAGCAGAGTATCCAGAGGTGGAGAGAAATGCTAATGGACTCACTGCAACAGAAATATGCAGTGTGGCTGATGTGTTTAGTGAGGAACACAGATGTGTCCTATGAGAGTACTGCTAAGAGATAATAAAAATTAAAATTTTCACCTTGTAGAATTACAGTAATGCTTTCTTCCAAACCAGCAGCATTAAAATAAATCAAGGATACAGACACATGGGCAGCACTACCTACCTTTTACAACAGAAAACCCAGCACACAGAAAACTGCTGTGCTTCAAGAGGCCACAGTCCTGTACAGCCAAAAATAGGACTTGTCCCAAAGTTGCAAAGTAATTATACATTTGGTAATACAAAGTAGTAAAACTGAACTCTGCTTCAAAGCTGCATGTTAATTATGCACAGTTTTGAAGTTGCTAAAGTATCACAGGAGTTTATTGAATACAGATTTCTTCAATAATCACATAAACAACCACATTGAAAAACCAAAGATTAAAAGTATGGAAATTCTTTGCTTCAGACACCTTTGCAAGATGAAATTCCTCATAAAACGAGCTTGGCACACTTGCTCTGCAACAAACAAACCTCTGGTTCCACATTGCTGCTGGTGCACGTATTTATACTTGCATGTAAGTATGCTAATTATAGATGGAAAATTCTTCAGATTTGTTAAGAAGCATAATTATAGATACAGATATTTAAAAGGACATGATGATATGGACAATGTACTGTGTAAAATATATTATGTTAAAGCCCTGCAAAAAGCAAAGTTACTCTGATAGCTACTCTGCTTGTGTAACAAAACTGATGTCCATCCACCAGAAGCAATTCAATTCAAGCCCACCTCAAACATTCTTTTTCCCAGTGGCAATAGGAGAGGATATAAAGAGGATCAGTTACCAGGAAAATAGAGCATACTATTTATACAGCAGTAAATCAGCAAAACACACTTCTTGCAACTTGGCATGAGGCTGCAGAACTGACCTGGCATGCAGCACAACAGCAGCCAGGGAGCAGGACTTGCATGGCAGCAGAAGAGCCCAGACTCTGCAGCTGTGCCTGTATTAACTACAAATGGCCTTCTCTACTTCCTGCTGCCATGTGACGCAGAGGGCAGCAGCTTCTATAACCCTCCTCAGGGAGAGCAGCACTCACAGTCCTTCACTTTAACAACTGAAAACTCATTGGACTAAAACAACTGAACCCATTTCCTGCTGCTCCTCCCTGCCCCACCACTTCAAGCTCCACAAGCATACCTCAAAGTGGCCGGTGTGCTGCTAGCAGGCTGCTGGCTCCATCTTTCTTCCACATGTCCATCCATCTGCCCTCTCCTCCCCATCTCCCAAGGAGCACACAAGACACAACTGGAATCTCACCACTGTTAGTTTTTACAAGATTCAAGTAAGCACTGAACAAATTCTAATTTTCTCCATGGATCATGTGGGAGTGGAGACCTGCTAAAAAGCTGCTGACTGCATTCTCCATTTGATTTTAAGAGCAGACATGCTCCCAGAACATGGGGAACAAAAAAGGAAGAGAAAGAACCCCAACAAACAGCACTTTTTCTTTTAAAAGCTGTGGTAGAATTCACAGTGCTGAAAACGTGCTTGAGGAACTTTGGGGAACAGGTTCCTCACTTGGTCTAACAAGAATTATAGAGAAGACCGTAATAGGGAAACTGGCCACAGACATAAGGGATGATGGTTTTTTGCCTATAATGTTTTGGTCACTGCTTGCAGCTGTTGGTATTAAACTTCCTTGATTCTCATAAGCCAAATGAAATGTAACTGGTAGTGTGAAGAACAGAATAAACAGATTTGTGTTTGGGTTATTCTTTGAGCAGATGTATTCACAGCATCTTTTCAGAACTGCTGGAGATATAACAGGTAAGAGAACATTACTATCTGAGACCATGGAGCAGCTGTAGTGGTTTTGGTTCACAATCTGAGTTTTTTAGTTAATGCACCAATTAACGTAGTGGGTTTAGTACTGGCCAAACACCAGTGCACTCAGTAGAATAATTTATTAATTTTTTGCTGCAAGATAAGGATTAGGAGGAGAGCAAAGCAGGCTCAAAACTTTAAAGAGCATAAAGAAAACTATTAACAGATCTAAAAAATCAAAATAAACCTTCAGAACACTTCTCCCTCCAGCTCTACTTTATTTTCTCTCTTACAACATAAAGAGACAAAATTTGGTATTTTCAGTCAGTTTATTACTTTAAAAACAATCTTTCTTCAGTTTACTTAGGGAGAGGAGTCTTTCCTGCCATGTCATGGAAACTTTTTCACAAGAACAGTTCTTCTGTTGTTTTAATTTTCACGAATAGCAGATGCCTGAAAATTTACAATTGTGAAGTCCCTCCTACGTTTGGTGGCTTTTTCACAACTACTACCATGGGTCATTTCAGTTTATTGGGGTACAATTTTAAGGATAAGCTGTTCTAGTATACAGACAAAAGATTTCTTCATCTGTTTTTGGGAAACAGAGGTCTTCTTCTATCCCTGGGACAAGATTTTTCATCTCTTTCCATTCTCTATTTAAGCTTTTCATCAGATCACAGGATTGGTGCTTCTGCTCACGGCTGTGGTTAGAATGCTACAGACCTCCAATGCATTTTGTGAGTTATAGGGAAAAGGAGTCTGGTGTATTAATTATATCTTTCTCATAGCTTTAAAGGAAATTTTAGCTTAAGACTAAGGCTTTTTTTTTCCTCATTTGGGCTTTGGCTGTCTTTTTATCAATGTTGGTGTCTTTATGTTGTTCATGTGCCTTTACCTTTTTTTTTTTTTAATTTGGGAAAAGTGGCACTGGCAGGTTTGTTTTAATATGGAATTTCATAGCACTGAAAGAGTTAATTTTATTTGGGCTTTGCATTAGGAAATGACTTTTTGTTGTTGGTCACATGATTTCTGCCAGGCAGTGGCTGTGGTGGCTCATGGCATTGATTTCAGATGTTTCTGTGCTTCTGAATGGGGTTATGTTGTTTGTGGCCATTTCACAGAGGCAAATTTAGCTTTTTTAAGCTGTTTAACAGGGTGTCAATATTTAAAATCAGCTAGCTGACTGGTTTTGTCAGGTCCGATGGAAGCCATTAAGGTTTTTATAGGGAATTACTTCCATAGTTGTTGGATTTTTTTCCTTAACACCAAATTGTTAAACTATGACAGCAACTTACCTTCATCACAATACATCCTAACAGGTTTCAGTGCTCCTTTGAAAGAGGTTCAGGAGCCAGGACAGGGAGACCTTGGAGAGGAACAATACTTGGCTTTACTCAGGTAACCTTCTTTTTCCCTTTCTCTTTATTGTCTGATTTGACAGTATGGGCCCAAAATGCTTATTATGCACAGGATTTTTCTCTTACAGACCTTATATCATGTCCAGCCTGTGACTACTGATGTTTGAGAGAATCAAGGAAGTTTCAGTCACTATATTTGCATTTAGCCCTGTAGGTGCATTTACATGCTGTATCTTTTTTAATATTAATACATAGTTTTCTTCTTGCAGCCAAGATTGGGTTCTGTCAACATCCTGCACTTGCCTACTGGCACTTACCTACCAGTCAATAGCTTGATTATTTCAGGGCACTAGCTTAAAGATACAACTACCACTGTTTCTCACTTGAGATCTCTGTCCTCTGACACTGCTACACGTGGTAGAAGGGCAGAAGGAAAAAGCAAGCACTACTGATGAACAGAAAACTGTTGAGCAAAGAAAAGATCCTTTTCAAAGCACATCTGTAGGCATATGGAAAGCTGCAGAGAGTGCATCCTGCAGATGCAGCCCATTTTAGAGTAGGACACCAGCAATATGTGGTTGCAATTAAGAATACTGTTATTTTAAAAACTTACCTAAAATTTGGCATTATTTTCCAAACAACGTAAAATAAAGACTCTGGACTAAACGCAGTTTGGCTCCCTTGCCATAAAGCACAGAGTGTCTTTCTGAATTCTTCCACAAGTGAACTGTAAAGAAAGTAAGAGCTGGTGTTTAATGTGGGTTTGTGTTAAAATCCTTAGAGACTTACTTGTTCAATGGTACAAGTATCAGAAATTAGCTGGGTTAAGACTATAACAACTGGGTAAAATATCCTTTCCAGTAGCTTCAAAGACTTTACATCCAAAATCCTACCCATAAATGTTGAAGACGCACAGCTTTGGAAAACTGCATTTCAGATGTTCAGGACTTATGCGAACAACCTATGCACTGTTTGCCATTTTAGTGCAGACTCTGCTAACATCATCCCTTTAACACCTGCTCAAACAACCCACAGATCGTCAATCACTTACTCCTGAATTTTCTGACGTACTAGTCACAGTAGGTTGACTTGCAGTCACATCCCCATGACCCTATTTTAGCTGAATTCAGTAGCATAATGTCTGCAGCACATACCAAGAGGACTTCTTAACATGATGTAACATGTCACGCTCCAGCACTACCTGATGTATCTGACTGCCTCTCCCTGCAGCACCAGACCTGTAACAGCAAGCTGCAAGCGACATGAGTTTCTTTCTTTGTAGACAACCATATTCTTCTGTGCCTCTGTCCCCTGTGAATTGTGCAGTATCAAAAGTGTCTAGTGGCCCCAGCAGCCCAAACTTGCTGTTTCCCACACAGCTCAGAGCAAGACACACACAGCTTACACATTGTTATCCCCCTGGCTCCTGGTGTGGTAAGTTCGCCGCCCTGCCGTCTTCCCATTCCTCAGCTCCACCGCAGGCAACTCTTTGAAGTAACAGCAAAACTGCTGAATGTTACTAGGAAACAAGAAATAAGAATGAAATCCTTAAAGGGCAGAGAAAAAGGATAGTATTATGTATTCTGAAAGTTGTTATTTGAAATGCATAAACACCACTTCATGCAGTGATACAGGATGGCAATCACAATCAGTTCAAGAGACAAGAAACTCTGTATCAAATACCTTCTGTCAGTAACTAAGCAGATCTGCAAATATCATCCCAGCTTCCTAAATTAATTACATTTTGGCTTTGCTTTGACTAAGAGATACCCTGCCTGACTGAGCTGTCATTTCCTAACAACCCAGACCTGCATTTGCAGAGGAAGTTAATATATTTCACTGGCCTTGGAAGTGAAGGGGCACTCTCCTGTTCAGCCCAGGACATGGCAGGTTTCCTCTGGAATGCTGCACTACAGCATTTGACTCACACCATGAAACAACTTCATCAACCCAGGCATGCCCACTCCTGCAAATTCAGGTACACTTCTGTCATGTGGGAACTTGCCAAATTCACCTAGCCAATGCTACAGCACACAAGCCTTCAGAGAGGGGTGAGAGCTGCGGAAGGTACCTGAGTGATTGAAGGATTGCATTCATGAAACAAGTGTTCCCCAAGTTCCGAAGGCCTGTGGCACAAAGGGCAGTTGTGCTTCCCTAGAACGAGAACAATTAAGTTAAAGAAAGATTTATCAGTACTCCACCACTTCCCCCCCTTGAGTCATCACTGTTGGATCAGCACAGATCTGAACAATACCCAACTACACTGAGTGCACTGCAAACTGTTTCTTATTCATTCCTGTCAAGAGAAAACTATACTACGTATTTTCCTCTGCAAATAAATCTAGAATAGGACAACACAGAGTTAATCACAGGCTCTTACTGCCAAGGATTTACATGTTAAATATTCACACTCAAATAGTGATCAGTGAGAACTGGACAGCAATTTCCCAACAGCGCCTTTGCAAAATGAAGTTTAAGTACCAATCCTCATCCATCTTTCCCCTTGTCTAATATGCACAGTGTGGCTGTCTCCAGTTTCCAAGTCACCAGCAATAGTCTGAGTCTCAGTGGGATTCTGTGGTGGCCAGAAAGGTTTTTGAAAAAGACAACAGCATTTATTTGGGGAATAAACAGTCAAGTTAGACTGTGCAAAGAAAAGACAAAGAGTTGGAATAAGAGAAGCAAAATACACACCATTTACAGCCTAGAACAATGAACCCAGTGAACCCCAATGAACCCAGTAAGATGAGCTTACTTTTTGTCAAATTATCTCCGGGGTAGGTGTGGAGGAAAGGGAAGAAAAATGTGGACAACACTGCATTTATGATTCTAGAATTTGCAACACTTGGACACATTCCACTGTCCACAAAATACCACACTGGAAGTTCATCAAATTTCTGGGCATTCTTCACTGTTCTAACACAATTTAAAAGCTGGGCTATCTTTTAGTATCTCAGAGTGCAAACATCACAGTGTCCTGAGCAAAGTGCCACAGCACAGCACTAATGCACGCAGCATTGCCCCTGCAGTTCAAGAGAAGATTCAACATGCCAACAATAAAAAGATCATCTGTTGTTAGAGGCAATACTGAAGTATTAATAAAACTGGCAAAACAGCAGAGTAGGAAGAATAAAATAAGCATTTAAAAGTTCACGCTTTCTAATTCTGCCTTGTTCTTATCTAAACATTGCTGGGAATTTTTCTTCTGCTTTTACTGGCTTTGAGTTTTACAAAGAAAGATGCTGTGTATTTCCATAGAAAGAAAGCCTCACTATTTCTCCCAGGCTTCCTCAATCTGTGCAAGATTTTGATAGTACAGGAAGCACAGACAGCACAATCAGACAACACTAAATTGACTGTAGTAGTGGATTTTTTAAAGTAACTAAACCCCTCCAGACTGCAAACAGCAACCAACTGCTTTCTTCAATCCAAGCTCTTATTCCCATTCACATCTTCTTGAGCAGTTGTTCCTATGGCTGAAAGAGCTGCTGCTCCAGCTCTCTTTCATGACACTGCTGTCCCACAGCCCAATAGGTCTACTCCATCTCTCCCCCATTTTCCCAAGGGTGAAAATGAAGCAGCTGAATACAGCTCCCCTCTCCACCCTCAAATTATGGGAGAAATCATGAAAATAAGAAACTCCCTAAATCCCATCTGTGTAAAAGAGACATCTGACTTGGGACATTCTTCGTTTGGAAGAAACAATGCAGCCCTTTAGCCATCTAGCCAGAGCTGTATCCTCCTCTCCTGGGTGCTATCCTGCAGATCTGAAGTTAAAATGGCAGAAAATGAAATGAGGAGAAGAAAAGCGTAAAAAAAAAGTCCATAGTTCCTCTTGAAAGCAAGCTATACTAAGTTCTTTTAAAAAACTGGTAACATTTTTTACTTTTTCCTAACAATTATGCTTAGTCTTCCTCGAAAGAGTGCACCTCCTCCTTTGCCTTCTGCACCTGGAAGAATAAAAAACCAAAAACCAACAAAAGTCCCTTGCCTGCTCAGAAAAGCAAAGCTCCATCTTGGCTTCTAGAGCCCAGGAAAGCTCAGTCTACATCAACAAAAATGCAGGAGAGTATCAGCCATGCTTCGTGTGACGGTGTATGGCCAGATGATGCTTAAGTGTACCAAGCAGAAATGCAGCAGAGTATCAGCCATGCTTTTTTAGGTCTATGGCCAGAAGATGCTAAAGTGTACCAAGCAGAATTTGGGTCTAGGCCAACTATAAGCCTCAGCAGACTTACAAAATCCCTTTAAGCTCACTGTACCAGATCTGTTGTACTTACATTTACTTTCAATAACTTGCTGTTCAGAGATGAGTTTTCCAATAGTTTTCTTTTCCTATGTCTGTCTGATGTAAAGGCTGAACTGTTGGAAAGCAGTTGAAAGCGGTTATTTACCACAAAAAGAATGTATTGTGTGGAATGGACCAGAGAAAATCAACTCATGTCTAACAGAGTGATTCCATCTGTCACCAGTTGTCACTGATAGCAAACAGGCTCCCCATTGCTGCAATCTGAAATTGGCTGCACCTCCCTTGGGGTACAGCCCCACAGCCCACCAGGGAGTTAATGCAGGATGTTCTCCCCAGGGATGTGTGCCCTCAACAGTGGCCTTATTAGCAGCTCCTTGTCATCTAAAATATTAATCCTTTTCCTAGGTCAAAGAAATTAAATACTTCTGTCAGGAGAATCATCTAAGCCTTTAAGAATACAACTTCCAAAAAATCAGGACAAAGTTAAGAATATTCAAGAATATGTGAAATGTTAGCGCTTGTGTACTATAGCTGACTTCTCTTACTTAAATAAAAATACATTAAGTGGTAACATTTGTGTAATACTAAGTTACAAAAATAATTGCTTAGTCTTTCACACATCAATGGAAATTAATGGCCCCTCAATTAAACCAGTTGATGACCAGTTGATGATTTACTCTCTAATTTGATCGTGAAATCATAGCTTATTTCAGGGTTTGGTAAGTAGGTTTTTTCCTTTTTCTTTGTTTTTATTAAAAAGCCCTCATAGCATTCAAAAGCTACCAGTACAGAGAATGGATGCCTGCACTGTATCTTTTACCTCTCAAGAAGTTAGATCACTTGGATGTTTCCAATTCACTTCTCATTATGTTTAAACATCTTTCTATCTCATTATGTACCTGACATGGCCATCAAAAGAGGATGGAAAATAATGAAAATATTAATACAGCCTACCAAGTAATCAATACACTTAACTCAGGGAGGATCCAGACATTTCCCCAGATCACAGCAATTTCTTAGCAGAAGTCCTGTGTGAACCCAGGGGCATTCTAATGTGGAAGCACTGAATGCACACGTATTTACGCTTGGCATTAGGTAAGATTTTCAGGCCAACTGTGCAAGATCTCTTTGCTCTCTAGGACTAGCCACAGCGCATACATCACCCAGATCAGATTATCTTCTTTCCAGTGGAACGGCATCAGACAGAGGCAAAGAAAAAAATGTCTCTTCTGTGCAGTTACAAGTTCACAAGACTTCTTAATTTTTTTGCTAGCAAATCAAACTCTATGATTAATATGAGGACAATTTCCACCTGCACTTCTTGAATTTCTCTGATTAAAAAAAGCTTATTCTGGTTTTTTGACAAAGCTCTGACAACAACACTATTTGTTTCATTCTGCAAAATCGCTCTCATTTATATGGAAAAAGACAGAAATTATCATTTAGGTAGAAATTCCTGCATTATCGTATGCTACTTCTTCAAGATTTACTGTCTAAGAAACAAGACATATGATCATCATCAATCAAATCCATTTGTTCTGCACCTCTGCTTCTCAGCGATGAAAAGGTTTTTAAGCACAGTGTCAGACAAACAGAAGTATTAAGATACATGCAATTAGGTGCATATACACATGTGAAAAAATACCACTTAAATGATGGACTATTTTAAGTCTGCCTAAGGCAGTCTGGTTGCAAACAAACTACTTACTTTTCCAAGTTCTGTAGATGTTCTCTGACCTTCTGTACCAGGCCCAGCTTGGTATCATTGACTACAAAATCATCACAGCGATAACTGCAAGAAAAACATTTTTCAGAATATGCAAAGCATCTCAGTGAAGCAGATCAATCCACACAAGACAACATGTGGGAAGCACCAAAAGGATTCACTGAAAGATTATGAGGAGAACTGGGGAGCACAACACCTCACACTGAGCTTGGTTCCCTCCGAGAACCCCCCTCCAGCAGAAGAGGGTACAGGAAACATCTTATCACACAGGTTTTCTTCTAGTTTAGTGCTTTATTAGAAATCAAAAGCATTATGTACTGCCTGGCCCAGTGCAGAATTCCAGTTCAACAAAAACTGAAATAGTATGACCAAAACCAGACCCAGTAGTCTATCCACAGATTCATCAGAAAAGACCAACTGACCCCTGGTAAACAGGACACAAAGCTTTTATTAATTTTTAAACTTTTTTAACCCTGTAAAGTTATCACTGAAACTTGAAGTGCTGAACAGATACATACAAAACATAGAAGTCTCTGCTACTGAAGAAACGCCAGGGAAGATGGACTAAGAGATCACTTGAGTTTTCCAAAGTCAGGCCAGAAGTGTGTGGCAACTTGCACCTCATGCTTAACCACAAATATCACTCCATCACTCATCAGTTTCTGTACATACTGTGAAGTGTCAAATTACAGCTTCAAATTTTGGCTGGCAAGTGAACATGTCCTGTGAGGAAAACTAAGTTTGGATATGTTTAATATCAGAACTGTAGGCTATGTCTCTACTTTCCCTTTGGCACAAGAGTGACTAGAATGCAAAATACATCATCATTACCTCAGGCTATTCCTCTGCTGGAACAGATCCACATTTGCTTCCTAATTTCATGAAGCTACTGACTTCAGGCCAACTGGAATTCACAACACTCTTTGTTGCATAAATCTGCAGTATTGCCAGTGTTACTTCAAACACTACATTCTTGAAAAGGCTACAGAATTGAGAAAGTAAAGGTCCTTGCCACTGAATGGAGTCCCTAAGATCAGTGTGTTCAGGACATTTGATTTTTTCCTCTAAGAAGAGAAATTAATGTGACTCTCATGACATCCAAACAATGCATGTGGCAGTTATGGGTATTTACACAAGATCTAGAAATTAGTAAGATTACCAGTTCTTTGGGTTTTTTTACATTTTTAAAGATGGCCATAGACCAAATTAGTTTTGCAGAGGGAAGAAGTCTGTAATAACGTTCTTATTATTCAGCCATGTCTTCTGTAGTCCTTGTCAGCTTTTTCAGCCACCTACAAAGACCTAATGAGGTGCTCCTGTGTTTGTCACTCCCACAGGACACTGGGCTCCCAGGCAAACGCTCAGCACTCGAGCCCAGCCAGCTGAATACACAGCATGGGACTCCTGAGCAGGGGCACCCCGGCAGCACCAGCACAGTCACGCTGCTACTAGTGCTGGAGAACCTACTGTTGGGAAAGCAGGGGATGGAAGCAGATACAAGCTCACTGAAAGCCTCTATGAGAACTTATTACTGAAAGATGATTTCATTGCTCCCATGCCCTGAAGATCACATTAACCTTATTTTAACATACCAGTTTAGCATTTGCCCCAAGATGGAAGAATAAAACCAAATACATCATTAAATGTCAGGGTCCTTCCAATACTGGAAAAGAAATTGTAAGTTTCACTTACAATCAAGACAGAATCAAGACAAACTTCTATTTCTCTTTTTAATGGGTAGATTTTTTAAATCACTTCTATTGCAACACTGAGGATTCAGCACTACTGTTAGAAATAACAGCATTACCTCCAATCTATTTTGAAAAATCCAAGTAAACAGATTTAGAAGTAGTTTATAACTTAAATTTGCTAAGCCCACACACCTTAAGGATAAACTGCTGAGCAATTACATCCTATATGTGAAGTTGGCATTCAAAACAGCTGCTTAATTTGTGATCCTCAAGACTGTCACAAACTAACAAATAGCTTTTTTGGACACATCAGCTCTACAATATGATTTAACAGCAATGACACAGAACTAATTCTATACCTTGCAGAGGGTCCCCTATAAGGCTTGGTTTGAAGGATAGGTATCTGCTAGGGAGGGGCAGGGCCTCCCTCGGAATGGAGAATTCAAATCCCCTCTCTCCAAATTATTATAATTTAGAAAATTAAAGGGGCTCTCAGGCAGAGGCATGGGGATAGGAATAACAGTTCTTTACTAGTACCTATAACAAGGCAAACAGAACAACTACAGCATTAAGAATAAACAGAACCAGGAACCTTGAGGGGCTTTGTTTCACACAGCCCAGGGTAGTCTGATCTCAGTGCCCCTGCAGGACTCTGAGAGCACCAAGCTGGAACGGTGGAAAATCTTGGGCTGGTGGATGAGATATATCAGAAGCTCTGCAGTGGCAGCTGGAACGGCAGGGATGTCCCGGCAGGGCAGGGGAGTGGGGGGCCACACCATAGCAAAAAGAGCAGTGCCAAACATGCGGTGGCAGCAGGACAGGGCCGGCCCAGCTCCAGCAGGGCAGGAGGAGGCAGCTGAGTTCTGGGGCACACGAGCAGATGGACGATAGATTTCCTAGGATCGCAGCAGGCGGTGATAGTGAACTTCTCCCGCAGCAAGCAGCGGCCTGGCCGTCCTCTCTCCTATGCCGATAGCAAGAGAGTGAAGCTGCCTCCCACCCTGACAATTACCTGCCCCAAAATTCGTCATCTTCCCCCTCCTGACTTGGCCACCTCTTCGTTTTGGCCAAGCATCCATAAGAACCCAGTAGTTAATCTCCTAGCAACTTACAGAGAAAAATTATGTAAGTAAAAAAGAAACAAATCTAACCCCCAACAAAGGCTTAGCACAGTATTTTCCTCTATACACTCTATTTTTAGTACCTCTGCTACCTCCAAGGCCTGGCCTAATTTGCTTCTAAAATGGTACTGAGCCAGTGAATGTATGCACTGCTCTGGGAACACCAGCACTTAGTGCTGTTACAATGCTTAGATGGGACAGTCTGCTTAAAAGCTCTGACTAGATTTGAAGTATTTGCAGGATAGGAAAAATTAAGAAAACCCAGGTTTCCTTAGTTAGGCCAACACCATATATGAGTAAACAAAGAGCTCAAGTTTTACTATCTGGATAAAAGACTTTTTTTACTCTTCTTATTTTCATTGATTGTAGAATGCAAAATAATAGTACTAAGCAATTTCATTTTCCAATGCTCATGGCACTAGCACAGTAAGTCTGGTTTGTTTTTAAAGAGAACCATCTTCACAGAGACTAAAAAAAGCATTTTTCCTTGACACTTGGTTATTGTTACACCAGCCAGGAAAACACACACCCCCCTGACACAACTATGCCCCTTTAAGTAATAATAAGGAGGGTAATGGGTGAGAAATCTGACCTGCAAACTGTGTCTAGGATTAAATGAACACAGGAAACATATTATGCAAATATATAAACAGGGGAGGCTTTCTTCTTCTCTGCCAACTGTCTTTGTACTAGCACAGAGAAAACCAATTTACAAGAGACCTCTTTCAGGAAAGCAGGGTTCTTACACTTATCATTTTACTTCTCCTGCACAAAAAACTAACACAGAATGAGAAAGCACCCTATGACAGTTTGAGAACAAAAAAGATCTGTCCTTCTTGCAAACTCTTTGTGTGTAGGACAGGACACTCTTTTTCTCAGAAGTTAAGTCTCAAACATAATTTAGTGTGAGGTTTAGTATTGAATCTTGTGTCTCAAAAGTGATCAAAGAATCAAGAAGAGAGTTGTACTCTCATAATAAATAAAATATTAAAAAAAGTCTCAACTTTTCCACTGGTAAGACTGAGCAGCTGAATAGGAAGATTGAGTAAGCAAACAACAAAACCCTCTGGGAAAGACTGCATGATGCTATGGCACAGCCAAAGGAAAGCAAATGATCAAATGTTGCCTTCTTAGAAAGCCCATACAGGCCTGTTCACTGCTACTATCATGCAAGCCAAGGAACACACTAAATCAAGATCTGTAGGACAAAAATGGAATATGTGTATCCTACTCAACTTTGTGCAATAAACAGAACTGCAAATAAAAATATAAAAGCCAGCACTGCATCAAAATATCTGCCTTATTTTTACAGTAAAAGTAAAATTCAATTAAGTCTTGTGATGGTGTTTTAATGACTTTCAAATTACTGAGGCAGCCCACACCGGTAGCATAAAATACTCATCTTTACATAAAAGCCCACTTTAAAGAACCACCATGGCATAAACTTAGCACTATCTACTGGATTTATGTCTACACTGCAGTACACAAATAGCCTTTTCAAAGCTACTGAAAGCCTATTCACTCTCCACAATAGCTAATTATGTCTCAAATTTACCCAACTATTTGCTTTAACTGGCAGCACTATTTGACAGCAGCCTTCACAGATTCTATCCAAAATAAAGAGCAAAAAGTTGATCTGGGTGCCTTCTGCTTCATCTTTAAACTTCTGTGCTCATTTCAACTGGGTGCAGTAACAAATTCAAGTATATTCCCCTGATTATCATGTGGGAAAACCCTGAAATATTCTAAATGAAAGCAAAGATAAACTGCTTCTGAAACTTGTTCAGCTTCACATTAGCACAGGAGTTATAATTTGCTGGTGAATTACCCACAGCAGGAACTCCCCAAGGCAAAGCTGGCTACAATTAGTTCCAGTTCATCCACAGATGACTCAGCCCTCGACTACACCAGAAAAGGCATCACATGCTGAACTGTGCTCCCACAAACATGCACGTCCCCAGGTGCGGGTCTGCCTGCCCTCCCCAGCACAGCTAGGGCCACTAAAAGATCCCACAGCCTCCAGTCTTGCTGCTTGTATTTTGCAATCCCAGTGGGGTTTGGGATAAGGTCAGCAGGGTGCTCAGACTTGCTGCTGTAACTCATCAAGCCTCAGCAAGCTGGGAACACTGTCATAATGGAGATATAATCAAAGATTTCAAATACCCTGCTAAAATTCCTCTGCAGATTATTACCTTCAGAATGACTGGCGTAATTTAAACAGGCGTAATTTAAACAAAAGCCACAACATAGAACTCAGCTGATACCAGTATTAATTAGGAAAGTGAAACTATCTTCCCACAGCTGTTGCAATGCTGATAACCTGTGCATACGTATCCCTTAGAAAACTTGACTGTTTTCACATGTATTCACATGGGAGCAGATAAAAATGCTGGTCATTAAAATAAAATGCAAATAAAAGCAAAATTCCCCTACATCACAAAGCTACTCAAACCTTTCTTCATGCCTACAGCTTCTTGGACCACCTGAGCAGTTTTTTAGTTGCTCCAAACATTTCTTCAGGTGAAATCATAAAACTGGGGTTTTAATTGCAGGGGATAAAAATATTTGTTACAGAAGCATTCCTCATAATACTCAAACTTCATCAAACAGATTTTTTTTTCCGCAATTAACTACCCAAAAGACACCCAACTATTTGAACAAAATTATCATTAGAGGAGCCACATATCCAGTAATTTTACAAGACCATAACAGGGATTTCCCTGAGATTTAGACTGCTCAAATATGCACTGCCACACTGCACAAGTAACAACACACATGGGAAACCATGGAGCAGCTGCAAATGGGAAAACACCTGTCAACAGGTTTGCTTAAGGGGGAAGAGGATGGAGGATGCTGAGGCAAAAAGCAGTGCTTGCCACTGACTCCCAGTCTTTGCCCTCTGGGGAACAAAGAGAGTGGGGAATCCAACATTAGCAACATCAATACTAGGATTCCTTAAACAGTGCTTATCACACTGCAAGAATGCCACAGAAGAAATCAGCCCAGGCCGTTGTGCTGTTTAAAGAAACATTTCTGATTCTTTCCCTTACTCTTGCCAGACTTGAAGCTGCTTCCCAACAGGATTTGTCACTTTCCCAGATTCACAGAAGGTACACAAACAAACACAACTTGAGTTCAGATCTCTTCCGCAGAAACTACAGTGTAATAGTCTACTTTCTGAATCCTGACAAATAAAGGATACGTGAAAGGCTCACCAGCTTGATGGAAGGAGTAATGACAACCAAACAGCTTTCATAATTAAGAGGTCTCCACACACCCCAAAGCACACAACTCCAAACCCCACAGCACTTATTTCAACAAGTTTCTTTTGTTTAAGACATTTGACATGCGAGAGTTTAGTTACAGCCAGGCCTACAATACACATGGAAAAGCAGTGCTCCAAAAAGACAAGTCTAGAAATCAAAAGATGAAATGCTCAAAAATGCGTGTAATATAATGCTTCACAAGAGTCTGATGTTTTCACCTTCTAGTATATAAAAAGTTGTCAAATTACAGTGTTTAAACCCTTACCAGTATGTACTGTAACTACTGCAATCCATACACACAGTATGCTGAACTTTCTCCTGTTTTTCTGTTTTCTTATGATTGGTCATAGGAATCTGTGCATCTTCATAATGCTTTTTTGCGTGGCCATTCACATATCTAAAATAAATGTAAAAGAAAAAAGTTTATATTTCTAAAAACAGCTAATCAACAGTCATTAAAAAAATAGGAATAAAAAAGGCATCCAATATTTACACTGGCATTAAAAAAGACAATTCACTTGTACAAAAACACTGGCTAAATTTTCCAATGTTTTCCCCCTTTACTCTCTCCTGTGGTCCAAATTAGCCCTTCCATCTCCTTGACCAGGATATGTGCTCTTAACAGACTAATGTATATCCATGACTGAGAAAATCCTAGACTCCCTTCTTCCATACTTGTAGTGCAGTTAGCTATCTGTGCTGCTTTTTCTCTTCTTACAGCTCTACCTTTTTCCCCCAGCACTTGTGTTTGGGATCCCTTTAACAAAGTGCTGACCCCCATTTTCAGCTTTCCCATTCTGCAGCATGATTTAATGTTACAGCTGAGTTAATGAACTTGAAGGGCTCTAGAGCTTGTGGTTACATAAGGGAATAAGAAATCTAAAATCCTGCAGCTCTTTTGCTGACACAATGAGCATTTTCATGGTCAAAGTTTGAGATCGAAGAAATTAAGCACCTTTAATTGGAAAAAAAAAAAAGTGTCATTATAAATGCAAGAGCCCTAAGGTTTATTTTATCTTTTCCTTCAATTATTTTCCATTCTAAGGATGGGAGCAGTTTGGAAAGACAAAACAAACTGCACAAATAACTGACTCAATGTCTACCAACTGCACATAAGAAAGGCCATTTGTAGAAAGCAGTAATTTTTTTAAGATTAGCCACAATTAAAATACTCCAATTATTTATTGCTCAACATTGCATACCACGAAGTATATCCCCCTCTCTTAGCTCTCACCAATAAATAGAGGAAAAAAGGGTCAGTGTTAAAACCTCTTATAATAAGACACATTATTAAAACTATGGCACTTAGTGCTACCCAGATCAAACAAACAAAACCTGGAGTTCGTTTGATCCACTTTAAAAGACAGTCACTAAGTTTAATGATGGTTTCCCAGAATAAAAGCACACCAGCACAGATGTTATTAAACAGATGAAAACATGTTCACATCTCAGATACTGTCTAAATGTCAACACTAACTGCATTCCACTACCGTGCATCTCAAACATTTATGTAGCAGTACATTTTCTACAATTATCCTGACATGCAAATAACAGTATTGACTGTCTAATTCCTCTACAATTTATTTGGTGTACTTCAACTAATATACACATCAAAGTGAAGCCTGAAGGAATTGTGATGGCAGCTATTTCTTACATACTATGGCTTTAGGTCCAAAACTACACTGCAGTACATTTAAGCTATTTTCAGTCTCCGCTGAACAACTGCTGTTTCTCTCAAAATAAGCTTGCCAACTTGTGGCTTTGCAACAATTCTTATTGTGTTCATCTTATCACATCTTCCACAGAATGGATTTTTAAAATAACCTAATAAATTATCAGTTCTCCACATACTTTTTGAATTGAGCAATCACATTTACTGTCCACTTTACTTTAAAAATTTAATGAAATAAACCCCCCATATCTTGAATATAATCTCTGGACTCATAAAGTAGCAAAGAAACATGTTAAGCATGAACATACAATGTTAAATGAGATAATGAAAGTTTTATTTCATGAGAATTTTGAATGAACTGCCTCAGAACCAAACATTGAAGAAAGATAAAGGTCTGATTAAATGATTTGCACACTTAACACTGTACCCACCTTCCACAATGGACACTCGAACACGTCAGACAGACCCAGGGACTTTTATTTGACCGACATACTAAAAAAGATTTAAAAAAAAAAAAAGGTGTCAAATGAATGAAGTCTACTTGATTTTAAAATATAATGCAAAAATATCAGAAGGACAACAACACTGGCAAACCTTTCATTTTTTTTCTTTTGGCTTTTTTAATAACAGTCCAGTGAACACAGGATAAAAAGCTACTGCCACTTCAGTTTAATAAAACTTGTTCTACAAGAAACCATTTAAAATCAGGTATTGCAAGAAAGCCTGGCAATCTGATAAGAAGCACACAGAATAAATTACTGTGCAATGCATGATACTACACACCATTTATACAATGTGTATTCCTATGCTGCAGTGCTGATAAAGAATTTACCCATAATGACTTCACTCTCAGTCCTGAACAAGCAGCTGAAAAGTTAAAATGTAACTGGGCTGTGCTTCACAATCTACTCAAGACATCAGAAGATGTTATCTGGCTGTCAGATTTTAAGTCTAGAAAATTTAAAACATGGATGTTTTAAGGTACAGGGCTTAAACAAAAAAAAATATGGCAAACACTAAAAAAAGATGAAACACCACATCCCAGGGTAGAGTCACAGAAATGGGATATTTCAACTCTAATTCCAACCCAGCAGGTCACTGAAAGAGGGATGCTATGAAATATAGCACTTAGAATTGAATGAAAAACTTGTTAACAACTATCCATTACCACAAAATTTACAAAAATAGTATTACATTTTCAAATACTCAACTAATATGATGAGAAAATAAAAATAAAATGCTAAGTACACTGCTATGAGGGCAGAAAACAAAATTAAAATACAACTTTGATTATCCCCAAAACACAAAAGGGTATGATATCGGACCCATAAATTTCACACAACATGAGTTTCTGCTGCTTGGAGCGGCCAGTGAAGAGAGTCACAGAGGAAAGAAAAGGCATTGGGAACATGAGAGTCTGTCTGTGAGGCCAGGGAGTGGAAAGCCAAAGAAAGTCCTCTTGACGACCCTGGTTGTACATGTAAATTACTTATATTGTTATTTATTGTGAGAAAGCTTGAGAACAGCCCCCCCCCGGAGTCACACCTTAAAACAAGAACTGAAGCAGCACAGAAGTTGCTCCAGGGTAGGATCATCTGAGCAGGATAATTCAGGACTTGTAGCAAAACCAAAACAGTTCAACAAGCTACAAATCATGGTACATAGCAAACTGTTAAGATCCAAGACTATCAGAGAAAACCAAGCCAAGAAAAATAGTTTCTTTATCAAATTAAATGTTCATTAAAAAGGAAGGGGTCAATTTTGATTTAGCAGAAAACTGATAAGCTTAGCTATTTAGAAGAGCTAATATATTTTTCCACTACTAGATTTTACCTTTTTGATTTAAATCAGGCAGGGAAAAAAAGACTACACTGCTTTTTAAACAATTGTTTCTTGCATTTGAATTAATTATTACAAATAGCTGCTGTATTTCAATTCAAAAGCTAAATCCAAAGCATGTTTAAAATGAGACTGTTGGGGGGGGGGAGAAAGGGCGACGACGACATTCTCCTTTACTAGGTAACTTCTTCAAACTCTTTAGTCAAGACTCCCGAACTACTTCCTTCAGCTACTTTACTTGATAAATAGATTTTCTCACATCTCAGTTATTCAGCACTGGTTTTGCAAAACCCAATTTTTCTATTTCTAAAGCTGTCTATTCCCACAGCTGTGATGGTCACCTTGCAATAGATAGAGGGCACCCAGGTAGAGCTGTTTTGGTTTACATATCAACCCAGGAACGTGGAAGAAGTTTGTCTAATTTGACCAAAATGTTACCAAGAAACCCAAAATTTACAACTGGCAAACAGAAGAGAAAGAGAAGATCTTAAACAGCCATTATCAATTTAAAATGGGCTAAAGGAACCACTGGTCTACCCTGATACAATATTATTTGCTAGAATTTACAAACTGCAATGTAAAATATTAACCAGAAGAAAAAGAAGCAAAAACCATTTGTGCACTTAATCTGTGTTTAAGTGCTGTGTGAAGAAAGCACTACCCTACACTTTCCATGCCAGGAACATAAAAAGGTCTTCCTAGCATTAAAATCCTAGCAGAAATTTCCTACAGTGAAATAACATGTTTGTTTTCATTATGTTATCATCTATGCATGGAACTGGTTCTCGACCAGTAGGTCAAAGCATTATGATGGAAACCATTACTCCTCCTTTCCACTCCTACCACACAACTACAATTTCACGTTCAGGTACTTTAAATACCTGTACTGCTTGTTTGTCAAGTGTTAAATTATACTGAAGGAGTGCTCATTCTGCAGGTTTAAATGTTCTGCACAAAGCCAGCAAAAAAGCCCAACCTCTGCACAATACAAAAAAAAAAAAAAAATCACATACACTGAAAATTTCCATATTTTGTATCAGGGAATAGGAAAAGATGGCTCATTTGTTTACTTTAACTTTTAGGAAGAACTTTGCTCCAGTTGCATCACATCAGAAATGCGTAGTTTATCTTTTCCACAAACATCTCCACCCACAAAAAACTCACACCACAAAGAAGTGACTCCGACTAAGATTAAACACAGAATCCAGTGTTAAATCTGTGACCTCCAATTGCTCTCTTGTCTGACATTTACACAACTGATTTTTTAACACATTGCTGGAGACTGCATTCTGTATTTCTCTAAATGCTGGCTTGGCAGATAGCTGCATTAAAGCCTGGCTCTCTGGGCACTCCTCAGTTCAGATCCTGAAGCAGTTACAATCTTGCTGCTTTACAAATTAAATTAGACTGGAAGTTTCTGGCATTAGTCAGGACTCTATCCATGGAATGTGCAGCAAAATTGCAGTCACTGTCCAGAACTACTTATAATCTAAACTAGAGGTAGACAGTTTGGTTTCATGTGTAAAGACACTGCACATTATTCCTTTCAGATAGGGTACTGACATGAACGCAGTAAGCTTCAAAGTAGACCAGAAGTAAGAGTGAGAGATCCATAGCAAATCCCTTTTCAATTTGAAGAACATTACACAGCCCTGAAAATTGACTCCTAAAACAGACTTGGGTGTTCTGGACTTTCAGGTCAGACACACTAAATCATGAGAAATTACTTTCAAACGCATTTGTATAGGTACAGATATATTCACTCCATAATCAGTTATCCCATTTGGGATTTGGGGGTTTGGCTTGTTTTTCTTTTAGCACTACTTAAAAAAGAGAGGGGATCATTACATTAGCATCCCTTACTTTGGATTTAAATTATGTTCAAACATTGTAACTACATTAAAAAAAAAATCTTATTTAATGGTAAGACGACCAAGGAACACTGGC
Organism: Cettia cetti; assembly: GCA_013401135.1. NCBI lineage: Eukaryota > Metazoa > Chordata > Aves > Passeriformes > Sylviidae > Cettia > Cettia cetti. The sequence continues at coordinate 2,494 of VZUI01081095.1, read as the reverse complement.
TGCTTTCTCAGCTTGAATAAAAGTTTGGCTACTGAAAGAGTTACCAACTGCCTCAAAGACGACACTAACGTGTCAAAAGAAAAGGGAAAGCAAAACTGCAATGCCACAATCTTATCTGAGGCCATTTGACGCTTTACATCAAAATTGTCTTAATTCAGAAGATTAGAAACACAATTTTTCATCATAATAGGAAGAATTCTTTTACAGAATTATTTCTCTAAGTAAAACCTGAATACTGACGTGTTACACAGTCTGCAATGCCCTCTCTAAATGAAGAGGAATATCAATCCATCTCCAGAAGAGCCAAGACTCATATATAACTTTGGGAACACTCAGAGGCATCCACGCAGCTTCCACTTTTTGCATATCACCCAGATAAGGTTCATTGAGTCATGCCAAGTAGAATGAGCAAGATACATCTAATCAGTTTAGTGTTCTCACTACAGGGTCTCCACGCCATCCTACCCCCATGATCATGCAAATATGTATTTCTTATGCTTGACTTTCTTATTGAAAACTGGCTCCAAGCACACTCATGTGAAGCATGACTGCTCCTGGCAAACACTGCATTTCTTACATAGCAAAGATGCAGACTGTCACGGAAGGAAAGTTGCAGCTATGTGAAAGTATACAACCAACCTATGGAATGAATGAGTTTAACAGCACACTGCATAGCTGAGAAAGTTGCAATAGAAAAAAGCAGCAGGAAGAGGAATAGACAAACAGGAAGCAGTTTTTGCAAAGCAGCCAAGCCCTGAAACCTGCAAGATACAGTGTCTGCCAGAGATCTGGCAGCAGCACAGCCATTCGATCGGAACAGTGCATGTGATCCCAGGCCAGGGCTGCTACAGAATTGTGCTTACAGCCAGGGTTTAAAATAGCCCTTCTACTAACTAAAAAAAAGGTAACCAAACATCAGCACATTAAGAGCAATACTTTGGTCCCTCCGTTAAAAGCACAGTGAATAGAAACAGGATTAGGGTCACTAAACTGTTCCAGTCTCCACAGTCTTCATCAGACAACCCGGGCTAAGGTATCAAAGGAGCTGTAGCAGCACTCCCGTGTTACTGGTCCATTTATATACCTCAATAACACAGTGACCTGCACAAAAACATCTCTAGACTAACTGACCTCTGGACAGTTCACTTTATGTTCACACAATGGGTCAGCTATACTGAAACAAGCTAAACTGAATAAAAAAACCCCACTGTTGCTCCACTCAGGATGAAGCGGAGCAACACGTACTCCTGGCGCCAGTGGTACACTGACACTGCGCTGAGGAAATCATCCCACAAACACCAGCACTTGGTGACAAATACATACCTATGCTACATAAGTGCAGCATGCTGTGTCATTTGACACACATGCCTATCCAAAAAACCCACAAGGTTACAAGAAATGGACTACTTTTCCTTTCCCATACCTTTGCCTTAATTTTGCTGTAAAAATCTCTCAGAGTCCTGTTTAATTATGATTTAGAAGCACGACTCCCATTTTGCTCCTTAAAGAACCTGACAACTGCAGCAAAAGAAAGCTGAGCAGTCTCCACTTAGCAACACGCGAACACAAAACCAGCAACCATCCACACACCAAATGAGAAACCCCTTCTTTGTAAAACAGGACCCTTTTGCTGTGACACATCAGGCCAAAGGAATCACACTGAAAGGTACCGTTTCCAAGAATCTGGAAGTACAGGTGGGAGAAATTTACAAGCAAAAATCCTGGTGACAGTACAAAATCCTATACAAGTATTTAACCAAATTTATAAAAAACACTTTAGTTAGAGCATTTCAAATGCAAAGATTTTCAACAGGATTCAGAGCATTTCTCCAAAAGCCCATTTCTGTTTTACAGATAAGAACAAGAGATTTACCAAAACTTACCATTTACCCAAAGAATTTTACAAGCATAGATCAGAACTGAGCCTACTAGCCCATTCACCTTAGTCATTTAAATAATTTTAACTGCAGCCAAGAAGATATCCCAAAAACCATCACTCTACACAAAATTTGTAAGGTGATTTGCCAGAACAGCTCTGAATTGAACACATAGAACTTCCCATATGCAATATACAACATGCATCAGGTGTCTGAGAGTCACCCCTGAAAGCTGGTGTTCTAAGTAGGGAATCACTCAAGTTCTTAACCTATGAAAAACATCAAGGAGACAAACGCATTGGATACGATCCCTCCTCTGGGCTTACATGGTAGAGCTGCAGAAAGGTTCTGCCCACTGCTGGAATTCACAGCTCTGAAACTCCCTCTGGATGCAGGCACAAGACTCTTCAAAGACTGAATAAATCAGCGGAGTTTTCTCCACGAAATCCCCATTCATTCAAGATGTGAACATCTCAAGTTTAATGCATGTTGTCCAGGTTTAAAAGACAGGTATCTGCTAAGGAGGGGCAGGACCTCCTCAGGAAATGTGGAATTCAAATCCCCTCCCTCCGAATTATTATAATTTAGGAAATTAAAGGGGCTTTCAGGCAGAGTTA